>VMDO01005168.1:65225-115107 GCA_007922755.1 Pedetes capensis
TCATGTTTGGAAGAGTAGCAGGTCAACGGAAAAGAGGAAAACCCTCCACCAGATGGATTAACACAGTGTCTGCAACAATGGGCTTAAACATAAATAAGATGGTTTGCCTGGCACAGAATCGGCAAGTGTTTCGATCTGCTGTACATAGGGTCGCTATGAGTCGGACTCGACTCGACGGCACCTAACAACAACAACAACAGCAAGGTCAGCCCAGGAAATGAGTCCTCTCAAGACTGACCCCTGGGTTATATTGTTTACAGGGTAGGCGTTGGTAGGCGTTGTCAGCTGAAACCACGTGTGCACAGCCTACATGATCATCTGTAGGTGGGTTAAATTAGTTACCATGGAAATAAGCAAGGTAACATCTACATGATACAAGAAATTGGGAAGTGGCTTACAGGGTGGACAGTACATTCAGCAGACTAAATTTAGCAGTTGTACAAAAACATGAAGTGGCTCACAGGGTGGAGAGTACCTCAATAGGCCGAATTTAGCAATTATAAGAAATCAGGAAGTGGCTAACAGGGTGAAGAGTACCTCCAAAGACTGAGTTTAGCAATTGTAAGAAATTGGGAAGTGGCTAACAGGGTGGAGGTTGTTGAGGAAATAGATAAGAAGGAGACAGGAGGTGACCTACAGGATGGAATGTATAAGTTTTAAAACAAGGAATATTAAGTTCTAGGAATTAATTTTAAGCAAACATTATGACATCTTAACTTTTTATTTAAATTTTTCTGCAATACTCTGAGTGCCCATGTGCATTCTAAAGTGTGGACTTAAAAAACTCTATAAACTTTGTTTCACTCTCTCTGGCTTGTCTTGAAATTCTTTTCTGCAATGAAGCCAAGAACCCGGCTTACCCTGAGTGGAGGTCCAAACTAGGGGAACTCCTCAGCCTGGAGGGTCACGTTGAGCTGTACCTCTCTGCTGTGCTGCTGGTGACAGATCCCCAAAAGGTTAAATCCTTGGTACACTGCTATCCCTGGGCAATCTCATCTATTCACTGTTGTGCCAAAAGTTCCAGTTCCCCAAAGACAACCAGGGAGTCTGAAGTAGCATGTAATAACAAAGAGCCTTTATTAATGCTCGAACTCGAGGGTACCACTCCTTACCGGCACAGCGGTTCAGTGTTGGGACCTTGACTCATTGTAGGGTGAAGGCTTATATAGTGGGTTACAAGCAGGGAAGGAGGGGGTGGAGAAGGTGAAAGGCGAAAGTCCAAATAAGGTGGGGTTTTGAGTTGCTAAAGCATACCATTTGTATTATCCTGAGGCCTGGGAGTTCCTGTAAATTACTGCCCATATCTACAGCCCTTTGTTCTGGCCCTGAGCATTCTGATCTAGTGATCTTTTAAAGGAATTTGTGGAGTGGTGCCTGCAGGACAGGATCCTAAGATAAGGGGGTCATTTGGGACACCTCCGGGTTCTTGGTCAGCCTGGGCCTCTCATTCACATTTTCCTAGCACCTACATACTGTTGGGGGCTCCTAGAAAAGACCCTCTGGCCAGCCTGGGGGGCTGACCTTTGTCCTCCAGGGCTAGTGACCCTTGGCATACATCCTGGTCACTCACTCCTCCTCCTCCCATTGAGTGATCAAAGATGGCCCCTGACCAGCTAGACCCTGTCCTAACCACCTCCACCTTGATTGGTCAGCCCAAGCCTCCTGATTGGCTCCCAAAGAAACATCTGTGATTGGACCACTCCACACCTTGCCCACCTATCCAAAGAGCACCCCAAAATTACTCTTTTCCATAACTGCCTCACCTGGCAGGTACCTGGCAGGGAATGCCCTCTGACTGGCTGCTCTCAGTACACACCTCCTTCCAGGAGCCTATATAAACAGGCCCCTGGACACACTCTGCACCCTGCTGCTCACCACCTGCTATCTGAACCCCATCACCTTAATCCAGCACCCCCTAATCCTGTGGCAGACTTCAATCAAGACGCTATGTCAAGCTCAGGGGCCCCGAAGAGCCAAAAGCACCTAGCAGACACGAAGAGCCCTCCAATTCCTCCCAAGCCTGGGAATGAGGGGAGATAGAAGGCAAGCTGTGAGAGGCAGGACGAGCAGACCTCTGGCACCTCCTAGGAACCACCAGAGCTGCATATCATAAGAACTGTAATGCCACTAAGGCAGCAGCATCCCATGCTGTTGGCCTCTGAGCTGCCACTCCTAAATGGCTGCTTGCTGGTTGCTCCTCTTTGTGGAAGCAACCTAATAAAAGTTCCTGTTCCCTTTTGTTAGAAGATCTCCTGAAGTCCTTCTTTGGCGCCTCCGGCCAAACTTCCATCCAGATCCTGAGGATCCCTGACACCCACCTGGTGTCAGGGCAAGGTTCTAATCCCCACCAGGCTTGAGCTGACCCCCGACAACATACTGGTGATTCCAAATCTTTCTGTCAAATTGGACACCTCCCAACTTAAAACACTTCAGTGGTTTCTCATTTCCTGTCCTTTACATAAGGCATAAGGTGCCTTAAGATCTGACCCTGACTGCCTCTCCAGCCTCCTATCTTAAAATTTCCTATTTTCTAGTCTGAGTTCAGAAACAGCTGCTTTTAGCTATGTAAGGAGATTAGGGTTTCTGTTGGAGCCCTGTTTCATAATCACTCTGCACCAGGATGTCCCTCCTTGTCCTGAGGGCCTCTGAGAGTTATCTTCAATTGTTGATTAAGGAAACTTCCTGTCCCTGTTCTTTCTCTCTCTTCCTCCTTCCCTTTTCCTTTCTTCCTCCCTCCTACCTCCCCTTTGGAGATGGTGACTCACTATGTTGCCTAGAAGGTTGGTTTGGATCTCCTGGGCTGGAATGATCCCCCCACTGCAGCCTCCTGAGTGCTGAGACTACCGATGTGCACCACCTACCACCACTGGATTTTCTTTCTTTTCAATGACAGAAATATTTTAGCTGGCATGGTGGTGCACACCTGTAATCCCAGCAACTCAGGAGGTTGAGACAGGAAGATCGCCAGTTTGAGGCTAGAGGCAGCCTGCATAATTTAGTGACAACTTGTCTCAAGATAAAAAATAAAAAGTGGGCTGAGGATACAGCCCAGTGGTAGAGCAGAAGTATGTGTTAGGCCTTGGGTTTGACCCCCAAGTACCTCAACAAAAACAACAACAAAAAACTATTTAGTAGTAGGTATTTAGTAGTAGTAGTGCTATTCATTGTGTAGAGCAGAAGTATGTGTTAGGCCTTGGGTTTGACCCCCAAGTACCTCAACAAAAACAACAAAAAAAAACTATTTAGTAGTAGGTATTTAGTAGTAGTAGTGCTATTCATTGTGTCATATAAGCAAAGTGAAGTTACAAAGGAAGAGTGATTGTAATTGGAAGATGACATCAGATGCTTTATTGAGTTGTGTTATTCCAATATTGTAATTACTCATTTGGGAAAACCAAACTTGTCTGAGGCTCCACCTCCTCCAGGAAGCCTTCTCAGATACCCTCCTCCCTTTTAGGCTAGATTATATGCCTTCTTATGTGAGTTTATTGGAGTTTTGTTATTGTACCATTTTGTTATTATGTCCACCATGTGGTTGTTGTTAGGTTCTGTTGAGTTGGGTCCGAGTCATTGTGACTGTACATACCTCAGGGCAAAACATTCCACAACATTGCCAAGCCCAGCACTATGTCAGTGCTTCTCTGGTATTCATAGGGTTTGCAATAGCTGATTTTTTGGGGGAGTGGATTGCCAGGTCCTTCTCCCAAGCCTACAGCACCTGGTGTTCCCAGGCAGTCTCCCATCCAAGGACTAACCAGGCCTGACCCTACTTAGCTTCCAAGATCTGATGAGACTAGGGTGGTATGGTTGCAGGCATACCCACTGTAAGAGGCCACTGAGTTGACAGGACCATCGCCATCTTAGGTAGCCCTCCCCTCCCTTTGAGAAACTATATACTGGTAGAATTTTTTTAACTGTTTGACTTCACTTGCCTGACTGCCTGATTAATTGTAAATTCTTGACCATTGATTGCCTGTTAACTGCCTGTTTCTATACCACCCTGCTTGCACAATCTATAGAACTACTACCTGAGTAATTGTTATAAGAACTGCTTGTTGTTTTTTGTTGTTGTTGTTGTTCTTGTTTTCATGCCAACCATTTATACAAATCATACCAGGAACTCAGAGATTGTATACAAATTATACAACTTGGAGATTGTAAGCTTGCCAAAATTTGCCTTTATAAGCCCCCAGCAAATGTTCCTCGGGGGCCACAGGTTTTAGAGAGACACAAGTCCTCCATGGTCACCAGCTCAATAAAGACTCCCTTTAGTTGGCTTTTTGCTCCTTGTGGTGTGTTTCTGATCTAGCGTACAATAGCTACCATACTGAGTTGTATTTTTAACTTTTTTTATTTTAATTTTTTGTGGTGCTCAGGATCAAACCAGGTCCTCGTAAATGTTGGTCAAGCACTCTGTCACTGAGCTACATCCCTTGTTCTGAATTATAATTCTATTTCTATGTTTGTCATCCCCAAAGGAAAGCAGAAAAAGGTCTTTTTCATCTTTGTGCTCTCAGCAGTTACTTCAGCATCCAGGAACAGAGTGTGTTTCCAATAAATGTTGATTGAGCTGAACTAAAGAGCAAAATAATGGTGCTTCCTCTCAAAGAGTTTGTCACATGGAGTTTCTTGCCTGTGTGAAAGTTGTCAGAATCGTCAAACTCCAACAAAACCAAAATAAAACCCAGGAGGTTTGTAAGGGAGTCTCATACTTGATAACAAGAACTATTGCAAAAGACTCTGCCAGAACTGCCACTTTGCACAGAAATATTTCTGTGTCCAACATTGGGCTAATGCCATGCTTGTTATAGATCCTTGTAGATAAGGATATTTCAAAATAATGCATGTAATTATATTCATTTTACCTTTCCTTTGCCTCAACCTCCTTGAATACCCACATAGCTTACTACTGGACATGTATTCCCATGGCACTGAATTAAATCATATCTTTGGAGAATATTATTTAGGTTAACATCTGCCACATCTGGGTGTGTCCTACTCCAGCCCACTCTCCACATTGTTTCCAAGGATGTGTCTAAGAAAAATTCATGCCTAGCTAAACAGTAATCATAAAAAAAAAAAACCATACAGATTTGACTTTAAAAAGTAAAACTATGAGCCACCTGTAATCCCAGCAACTAGGGAGGTGGAGGCAGGAGCCAGAAGCAGTCTGTGTAATTTAGTGAAACCCTGTCTCAAAAAGTAAAAAAAAAAAAAAAAAAAAAAAAAAAAAAAAAAAAAAAAAAAAAAAAAAAAAAAAAAAAAAAAAAAAAAAAAAAAAAAAAAAAAAGGGCTGAGGGTGCAGCTCAATGGTATAGCACTTGCAAAGCATGCAAACGTGAAGCCCTGGGTTCAACCCCCAGTATTGCAAAAAAAAAAAAAAAAAAAAAGTAAAACTACATTGAAGATATTTATGCCAAAGTAGATTCTAGATGGAGCAAAGATTTAAACAGTAAAATAAATTAAACTTCAGCAATACTCAAAGAAAATATATGTGAAAATTCCTTTTGTGAGGGGGTTGAAGATTTTGAGAGCTCAGAAAAGGAGATGTGTTAAGTGTAGATCCTTTTAGTAATATTTCCTTTACAAGTTCTGGTAATCATATATTACCCAGTAACCATATCAAAATTAACATAGCATAGTTGACAAATAATATAAAAGTAGGATTAATATATTCTTTCACATTTACTTAAAAATCCTATACAAAATTAAGCAATTATAAAATAAGGATTTTAAAAAATACTATACTTTGGGGTCTGGGGTTTAGCTCAGTTGGGAGAGTGCTGCTCCGCACTCTCTGAGGACCTTGGTTCACTCCCCAGCACTGCAAAAACAGGGGAAGGATGTGGCAATCCACTCTCAAAGCAATCCCAAAACAAGCAGCCATTGAGAACCCTATAAGCTTTGCCATAAATTGGACATGACTTGAGGGCACCTAACAACAACAACATATTTTAATTGGGAAAATGTTCATCAACACAGAATGCCTGTGTCATTATGGAAAAGAGAAATCTCTGGTGATAGGCTTCACTTCTTCAAAAAGAAATTTTGGCCAGGTATTGTAGGGCACACCTGTAATCCCAGTGACTCAGGAGGCCAGAGGCAGCCTGAGCAACTTAGTGAGACCCTGTCTCTAAATAAATAGTAAAAAAAATAAAATAAAACAGGAGCTGGGGGTGCTGCTCAATTGCAGAGCACTTGGTTAGTAAGTATGAGGCCCTGGGTTTGACCCCAGTATTGAAAAAAACAAAATGCTAATTTAAATAAGCCTTTCTGTTTTCAATTAACTATCAAAATGGGGAATATAGGCTACATGTGAATAAATTGTATTTTTTACTGAAATATAGTATTTGGTTATATTTTTAAAAACCCTTAAAACCGTTATTGTTTCTTAAAACTATGCTCCTACTTATGTTATAGGAAAGGTGACTATATGGGTAGGAAAAGTTGATACTTTGTCTTCCAAGCCTATATTCAATATGTAATCAGATAATTTTCTGATGATTTATAACCTAACATATTAAAAACTTCTGTTGCTAATCTATAATTACTATATCTGCAAAGAAACTCTTGGGTAAGAGAAACTTAAAAACATGGTTTGGTATTGCACTTAGGATTGATGTTCATTTACTTCAATCATCTGTGATATTTGTGAAATTTCAGACTTAGGAAATTCAGTCATTAATATGGGCTTTATTCAGTTATACCTAAACTGAAAAATATTTTTGTTGCACACTTAAGAACAGTTGAATAATAAGATTACTTGCACAGACCAAAGCAAAGGCTTTCCTTTCACAATTGAGACAGTGCCTGAAAGCACATTGGAAGAGACTATTAAAGACTACTTTTCCTGTGGAGACACCAAGGAGGTGTCTTTTCACCCCCAGAAACCAAGAGGAAGGATCATGTTCAGTTAACCCTTAACTAGTATGGTGGGGTCAATATAGATTCCTGGGTGGAAGCCAGACATGGAACACTGTAGCACTTACCTAAGTGCAGGTATGTGCGCCATGGGGTCTTATATGACCCCAGAAACATGATATCAGTTAAGCATTAAACTTAGTGAACCATGAGGTTATTGGTGTTGCTTACAGGGACATGGGTGATTCACGGAGTGCACCAAGCAGCACGTACCTACAGCTCTACCACCAAGAGGATTCCTCCACAGAGCTCAAAGTATACCAGGGGATGCTGCACCACCTGCGAGTCCTGCCCCCAGTCAATTGTTTCCCTCTTATATAAGGGTAGGAGACACTGGGGAAAAGGGTGCCACAAGGGCATCATTAGGAAACACTAACAGGCCCTCTATCATTGTATGTACAACCCTCAGCTGTGCAGTTGATCCTGTTTTGTTGCTATGACTATGGGCCATGGTCTCCCATATGATCACTGCTGCTCTGTAAGATGCTGATGGTCACGTCCAGCCTAGAGGAATCTGTCACTCTTCAGATGCTGATGGTCATCTCCAGACCACAGCTGTGACATTTTTACTGCATTTTATTGCATGGATTTTTTTTTGAGCATTTTCAGCCTCTTTTTCCAAGATTAAGTAGTTTTAAGTTATACTTTTCTATTTATCTTCAAATACATGGCCTAGCATAAAACCTGTGTGGCCATCACCATGACCACAAAATTGTTCATGGACCAGAATTTGATTCATCAAAATTTCTTCCTTAAGTATTTTGATTCTGAGCTTCAAATATTCTAAGTGGAGCTTAACTACAACTGTGTTTTCTTAATGGACTTTGATGCTAATGATGGATTCCAAGATGCCTTCCAGTTCAATAACAAATGGATCTGCACCCATAGTATATCCCTTCCTGTTCTTGCTCTTGTTCTCCCATACAATCCAGGATGGATCCAAAGAAGGTCGCCTTTCAGAAATATTTAATATTTAATGTATTCTCAAAGCAGGATATGCAGTCGCCAATTTCAGTCTCTACTGTACGTATTCCATTTGATTTTCCCTGCTCAAAAAAGGAAGTTTTATTTTCCAAGGAGGCAGGATGGAAATCAATACCCTCTCCTACTCTATCTAAAACTTGGTTCAATCTCCAGCAAGGCTATTAGGAATCTAGGCCGTGGAGGTCACTGTCCAGGAGAATCATGGCAGGCAAGGGTGACAGGGCTGCAGGCCCAGGGATAAACTAGTTCTTGTGGCCCATCTTGTCAGATGAGCTCAGGCTAGTAGAGGTGGACTCATCCAAATTGTCAGAGAATCCACAGGCAGCATTGGCACCTTTAAGGAACCTGAATCATGGACCTCAAAAAGGAAACACATATACCCTCCTTGACTTTGCCTCTGCAAGATCCTCTTCCTCTTAAGGTTTTTTTTTTTTTTTTTTTTTCAGTACTGGGGGCCCTGCACTTGCATGCTTTGTAAGTGCTGTACCACTGAGCTGCACCTCCACCCCATTTTTTTTCTTTTTCCTTTTCTCTCTCTCTCTCTCTCTCTCTCTCTCTCTCTCTTTTTTTTTTTTTTTACTTTTTGAGACAGGTCTTTGCTAAATTATACAAGCTGCTTCTGGTCTTGAAATTGCAATCCTCCTCCCTCTGCCTCCCAAGTTGCTGGGATTACAGGTGTGTGCCACCGCGCCGGGTTTCTCCTAATGTTTTTATTTTGAAAAATTTCAACCCTAAGTTGAAAAGTTGGAAGAATGATACAATTAAGTTCTGATTGCTTTGATTCTAATAGCTAACACATGTTCTTTAAATACACTCCTCCTGCTACATTGGGTAAAGTCGGCTCCCAGTGACTACGGACTTTGGCTGAAAGTACTATAAATACGAAATTCACTGAAAAACACAAATAGCAAGTTAACATATGAACAACAGCTTATCCTAACTGCCTTTAAAAATTATAAAGTAAAACAAAGAAATACAATTTTTCAGTGGTAATAGCCCTTTTAGCAAAGTGTATGCAGAGACGAGTGCCTCTCCTTTTATGGTGAGAGTGTAAACAGGTACAAAGACTCTGAAAGGCAGTTTCATAGTGTGTAGGGTTAGTCTAAGGAAAAACTGGAAACATCCTTAATGCAGGATTGAGTAAAAAGTATGGCATATTCATGTAATAAAATACTATAAAAGTATGAAAGAACCGAATCAATTTCTATCATTATAGAAACAGATGTTGTCCATGATATATGGCTAAATAAAAAAGCAGTTTGAAATATATACGAAATGATTACATCTTTGTTAATGTATGTATCCATATTTATGTCTGTGTATGAATAGACAAAGTCTGTGTATAAATACATGTGGACTTGGTAGGTAGTGTTGTACCCAGCAGCTCGACCCCAGAAAAAATACTTCAAGACACAAACGAATAGATCAGGAGCAGAAAAGTTTATTTAGACTGGCCAGCTGGCTACTTTCAGTCCCAGGAGTGGACTTTCAGAAAGCAGCAGCCGACTCACATTAGTTAGGGGCTTTATAGGATAGGGGCGGAGAAGCAAGGCTTCAGAAGCGAGAATTAGCAGTTAAGGGGGGGCACAGAGTGACTTCTCATTCCTCAGTGGTCAGCCTGTCCTTGAGATAAACTCTAGATGTCTTCCTTCGGACTAACTTATCTTGTACATTCTGTTTAGTGCTGTAACTTCCCTTATCAGGAGACCTTGGAGTTTAATCGGAGCTAGTCTACTTGGTGCTAGGCAAGCCCCCCTTTTTAATTTTCTATTTCTCAGAGGTCAGCCTCACTCACAGAAATTCCAGGCATCAGTTATCCTTATCAAGGGACCCTGAGGTCTGGTTGAGGCTGGTCCGCAAAGCGTCAGTGGGATTATGATAAGCCTTTTTCTGTAAACTTTTTCTGTTTCCACAGTAGAATAATATAGGTGATCTCAATTTTAATTTTTATCTATATGGTCTGAATTTTTCATTGTAGCCATGACTTTTATAATTAGAAAACAAACAAAGCTATCTGGAAAAGCTTTTTAAAATATCAAATACAAAATATCCAAAAGAGTAGGGACTATAGTTCAGTGGTAGAGCACATGCCTAGCATGTGTGAGGCCCTGGGTTAAACCCCCAGCACTACAAAAAATCAAACAAACAAACAACAACAATAAAACCAAATGACAAATATCAAGGAAAAACAAAACTAAATGAAATAACAACCACTACCGCAGCTCTGTTGGCACTGCATGACAGTCTAAAGGATAAAGTTCACATTCTGTTCCTTAGTTGACAATGTCCTCTGCAAACTTCTCCTTAATCCCTCCAGCTAGAGTTAGTTGCTGTCCTGGAATCATGTCTATTTACACTCTAGTTTATTGATTAGAATTTATGAGCTTCTTAGGAGAGGGATTTCCTTAATGCCTAGTAGTTAGCAGACACTCAGTAAAGAATTATTGAAGATGAGTAGAGTGGTGCACGCCTATAATCCCTGTGACTCAGGAGGTGGAGGGAGAAGGATCATGAGTTTGAGACCAGAGGCCTGCATAACTTAGCAAGATCCTGACTCAAGATAAAAAATAAAAAAGGGGATGGGCATCTAGCCCAGTGCCAGAGCACTTGCAAAATATGTGCGAGGACTTGGGTTCAACACCCACGTACTGAAAAAAAAAAAAGAACTATTGAATAATTGAATGATTGTTGAGGACACTGAGACCAGATGGACAGGTTGAGGTCAGACAGATTGTGGAAGTATTTAAGCCTGGCTGAGAAAAAGGAAGTCAAAGCTTTCTGACACCTTTGTCCTGGATCTGAAGACCCATCTTGTTGCTCTCACTCCCTTTTTAACACTGTCAACCACAGGTAGGATGTTAGCGGTCTGGCTCATGTTGTTGTTGTTGTTGTTGTTAGGTGCCGTCAAGTTGGTATCCGACTCATAGCGACCCTCATAGGGTTTTCAATGGCAGACTGTTTTGGAATTGCCTTGGGAGTGGATTGCCAGGTCCTTCTCCCATTTTTGCGGCGCTGGGAATTGAACTCGGGACCTCAGAGACTGCAGTGCAGCGCTCTACCAACTGAGCTAAATCCCAGCTCGTTATGGCTCATGTGGAGTATGGTTTTTATGAAATAGCTCAGATATGGCAGCACCAACGGGGTTGAGACCTGTCATTCTCACAGAGTGTTCTGGGCCCACATCACCACAGCTAATCCAGCTCAGATGAGGGCAATGAGAGGAGGGCAGGACCAAGCCAAGCTTCAGCAAAACTCCAACTCCCCTCAGCCACATAGCAGATGATACACTGCTTCCAACATGAGAGTACCCAAAATGCTCTGTGAGGCCAGAGTCTGGTTAGATAAAAGATAAATTAGACTTTGGAAAGGCAAATATTTATATTGAACTAGGTTCTTGGTAACCAAATCCATGTGTGCATGCTTCTGGAAAAGGGGGATGAATTGTTTTCGTGTTGCTATTGCAAAAAATTTCCACAAGCTTGGTGACTTAAAACAACACAACTTGTCATATTTCTGTATGTCAGAAGTCCAACACAAGTCTCACGGAGCTAAGAGCAAGGTGTTGGCAGAATGGCATTCCCTTCTGGAGATTCTGGGAGAATCTGTCTTTGACTTTTCCAGCTTCTAGAGGCTACCCTCATTCTTTGGTTCATGGCCTCTTCCTCCATCTTCATAGCCTCTCACTGCTATTCTTCTATAACCATATTTCCCCTGACCAAAGTCACAAAAAATACCCTGCTTTTCAGGAACTTGTGATTGCATTAGGTTTACTTAAATTATCCCTGATAATCTCATTTTCAGGTCCTCAACCTTAATTACATTTGCAATATCCCACCTGCCATGAAAAGTAATAAATTCACAAGTTCCAGTGAGGACTCAGGAGAAGGACATGGCGATCTACTCCTGAAGCAATTCCAAAACAATTAGTCATTAAGACCCTATGAGAGTTGCTATGAGTCAGACCTGACTTGAAGGCCCTAACAACAACAAAAAGAGATGAGGACATGGATATTTTTGCAAGAGGTGGGATTTATTTCACTTACCACCAAAGTATGATGCAGAGAAAAGTCTAAAAATGTTAATAATGGGAAGCTAGTTCTATATATAAACGACACAGATAGAGTAACTTGACTCTCCTTAAGGGTATTTGGCTAAGTCTTATTGTTGTTGTTGTTGTTGTTAGGTACTGTCGAGTGAGTCCGATTCATAGTGACCCTATGTACAACAGATGGAAACACTTCCTGATTCTGGGCCAGGCACACGATCTTATTTATGTTTAAGCCCACTGTTGCAGACACTGTGTCAATCCATCTGGTGGAGGGTTTTCATTTTTTTGTTGACCTGCCACTCTCCCAAACATGATGTCTTTCTCCAGGGATTGGTCTCTCCTGACTACATGTCTGAAATATGTAAGACACAATCTAGCCATCCTTGCTTCCAAGGACCTAAGGCTTAAGTGCTATTAAATACTGTTAAGAATGTTAATGAAAGGACTGTGTTGTAAGCATGGTTTTATACATGCTTTTCCTTTAAATAAGCTAGTTGTTGGGGACCAGGTTGGTTTGACTCTTTGACAGTTGTCATACCATTCCCTTGTGTCTGGCTGCTTTGGACAGAGAGAAGCCCTTTCTTTGGCAACTGGCTGGACTTTGGCAACTGGCTGTTTTGGACACTCCAGCAACTGGTGGGGATCACTACCACCACAGCTGCCGCTAAAGACAAGACCTCTGCTTCAGGAGGCCTTTCTCCAGTCACAACTGCTCCAGAGAACCAGCACTGACCTTGGAAGGGCGCACTCCAGGCAAGACAAGCCTCAGTGAACTTTAGATGACCCTGAAGCTATTCTCACTGATGGGGGGGGAACATCGCCTCAGTAACAGTAAGAAACCAGTGACTGATGTAATGTGGGACTTGTGATTGGTCTTTATGCAAGGCCTGTGATTGGTCCCTATGTGGGGCCTGTGATTGATGGAACTGGAAGCTGTGCTGTGATTGATGCAAATATAATTCTTCATTTGCATGGACCCCCCCCCCCCCGCCCTCCAACTAAATAACCAGGCTGTTCAGCTTAATTTTCAAGTGAGCTGGGATATATATCTTCCTGTGCTGCCTTCTGGAGTTGCAACAATTAGATCCCCAAAATGATTTTTCTGGAGTCATCTTTTCTTGCCTACTTGTGATCTCTATCATGAATATAGCACACTGACTTAGTAGTATGAAGAGGAGACAGTGGCAGTGGTGAAAAGGTAGCTGAAGAATTCCAGAGAGTAACTAGGGACAGAAATAATGAAGAACAGTGGAAGTATAGCGAGTGAAGGCTTTGAGGAACTGAGGACTAGGGACTGTGAGCCCCAGTTGCTGGGGCTGTCAAGCCTTATAGACCAAAGATCCCAACATCCAAGGATTAAGAGCTGTAACCCTAGCTAGTGCTGACTGCTGTCAAGTGCTGATGCTGGTAGCTCCTCCTAAAAGCTAAAGATTTCATCAGCTCCCAAGTGTGGCCATTGGTAATTGAAGCCCAGAGCAATAAGCTTCCAAACTAAGTACCTAGAAGAACTATGGCTTCTAAAGCCAGGAATCATATAGAAAATACCCATATTTTATTAAATGAAAATAAGAAAATTCAATGAACATGTATAAAACGATCAATCCTGATTTTGTGGAAACTCTCCTTCCTCCTGCTACACTGAATGCATGCACACTGAACCACCTCCCACCTGTCATGGCCTAGTTTCTAAGGATAGATGGTAGAACTCATCTAACCCTCTCATGACTTCTGAGCATCGGATGAGCAGAGAGGGCAGTCCCATCTGAGACTTTGCTGTCATTGGTCATTACATATACAGATTTTTTTTGGTAATTTGATTTATGATAAATTGTCTTTTAGCACATTAATTTGTGGCAAGTTAATCTACAGTTAAAGAAACAATAGTAAAAAAGATGATAAATAATGAAAGAAAAACTACTATAAACCTACCAACTTTCTATTTATTGGCTACCTCCTTTGTACCTTGACTGTTCCTTCTGTGTGTATGAGTGGATCTTGTGTATGCATCACTCACAATTTTGTACTGTATGTTTTAAATTTATGATTTAAATAATTTTTCCTGATTTCTTTATAGTCCTATTTTAGGAGGAGAGTTTAGGAAGGTCCCAAACACCAGTCAGTTCAGAGTATGTCACTTGATGCAGGTCTGTCCATAGCAGGGGACAGCCAGAAAGGACCACACTCACTAACTTGCAAATGTGAGCTCGGCAAGTTGGAACATGGGAGGCTGAAGTTGAGAGGGATTTCCCAAAAGGGAAAAAGTGTTAAGAGGAGAGTCTTGATTTATTTTGTTTTTTATTTTTATTTATTTGTTTGCTTATTTATTTATTTTTGTAGTTCTGAACATCAAACCTAGGGCCTCACACTTGTTAGGGAAGTGTATCCCTGACCCTAGAGAGTCTTGATTTTTTTTTTTTTTTTTTTTTTTTTTTGCGGTACTGAGGGTTGAACCCAGGGCCTCACACTTGCAAGCTTTGCAAGTGCTGAGTTGCACCTGCAGCTCATTTTTTTTACTTTTTGAGACGGGGTCTCACTAAATTATGCTGACTGCCTATGGTCTCGAACTTGCAATCCTCCTGCCTCTGCCTCCTAAATCACTGGGATTACAGGCATGCACAACTGCGCCCAGCTTGAGAGTCTTGATTTTTAATAATGTCACACAGAATCAAAAGCAAGATGGAATATATGCACATTAGAATTCTGTAGTGTTAGGTAGGAACTGAGATGAAGATTCAAGTACCTACAAGGGGGAGATGCTCCTTAAGAAGGCTGTGCCTTTTTAAGTAACTTGGGTGGGTTTTTTTAGGGGCCCTGTCCAATTCTTGGCATGTGGGGCCATCCTGCTGCTCCCATGCAGTTAAGGGGATTTGGCTTCAACATTTAGTTACTCTACAACTCTCCATCTAATCTGACAACTGAGGCTACCTCTGATCCCTTCTGTGCTTTTAGTGGGTGTTGTGTTCTAGACAAACTATAATAATAGGCTTTGTAATTAGAAATTTAAAATTCCAGGGCTTTAGCTTAGTAGTAGAGTGCCTTCTTAGCATGCATGAGGTGCTAAGTTTAATCCCCACAGTTACCAAAAATAAAAATAAATAAAAATAAAGCCAGGTGTGGTGGCGCACACTTGCAATCCTAGCGCTCAGGAGACTGCAATAGGAATAGGGATGTGAATTCATGGCCATCCTGGTCCACATAGCAAGTTCCAAAACAGCCTGGGCTACACAGCAAGATCCTGTCTCAAGAAACATAAATAAATAAATGAAATAAAATTCCTCATCTTCCATGTTGTTGTTAGGGCCATCAACTTGAGTATGACTCATAGCAACCCTATGTACAATGGAATGAAACATTCTCCAACACCGTGCTAGGCACATGATTTGTTTTAATGTTTAAGCTTATTGTTGCAGGCATCAATCCATTCCTGCCTGCACCCAATGTGTCAATCCATCTAGTTGAGGGTCTTTCTTTTTTTTTGTTGACCCGCCACTGTCCTAAACATGCTATCCTTCTTTAGTGATTGGTCCCTCCTGACAACATGTCCAAAATATATAAGATGCAGTTTATCCATCTTTGCTTCTAAGGAGCATTCTGGTTGCACTTCTAGGACAGAACGTCTTTTTAGCAGCCCATGGTATATTCAATATTTGTCTCCAGCACTATAATTCACAAGTATCAATTCTCCTGCCTCCTTTATTCAGTGTCCAACTTTCACAAGTATATAATGCAACTGAAAATACCATGGCATGAGTCAGGCACACTTTTGTCTTCATTGTAACATCTTTACTTTTCAACACTTTAAACAGGTCTTTTGCAACAACTTTTCTTTTCATTTCTTGACTGCTGCTTCAGTGGGTGTTGATTGTAAAAACAAGTAAAGCAAAATCTCCAACAACCTCAAACTTGTCTCCATTTATCAGGAAGTTGTGTACTGACCCAGTTGTAAATTTGTTTTCTGGATGTTGAGATGCAATCTGTACTGAAGGTTGTGTTCTTTGACCTTCATCAGTAAATGCTTCAAATTCTCTTCAGCTTTAGCAAGCAAAACCTTCCATTTTGGTATATACAATATATACCCAAGGATGGATATGCATCAAACTTTAAAAATGGTTTTGATGGGAGGAGACACATGGGAAGAGCTGAGGAGTTGTTTGTATTTTAACAATGGTTGTGCACTCATGCATTGAGCTTATAATTAAAAGTGAAAAATACTTCAAGAATTGTGAATATTACTGAGAGGAGTAGGGGAAATTAGAATTTTATATTTCTGTACTCCTTGGTTTTCTTCTTCACCTTTTAATGATGTTGGGGATGACAAGTTTTTCATTCTGACACCACTTCCCCCTTCATGATTGAGAGTAAATATATTTAACTCCTCTGTTGGCTTAATGGAATTCTGGTTCAGGATTTCAATCCAAAATGGTGGGGAGGGATGGTGAAGCAGCCAGTGGCAGGACCTGTGGTGGGGGACTTCACATCATGGCATCAGGAAGTAGAGACTCAATTTTTTCTTTAAGTAGGAAATTTGTATGATTTTCCCAGTAACAGCAGATTAGAAATTGAGACTATGCAGTGGTTGCTTGCACACAAGCCATGAGGATTCACTGCCAACCAGACACTTCCACTTGTGTCTTCCCACTTACTCTCCCTCACATAGTGATAACAGTACTTACCTCTTGTGGCTCTTGTGAGTCTTTTTTTTTTTTTTTTTTTCCTCCAATGTCTGGTGTCTGACTTAGTAACTGCCAATTAGAAAAAACCAAAACTCTTGCTCTATGTTCTATGTCCTGCAGGCCTATTGCCTGTTGTGCAACAGCTCTCAAATCTGAAAAATCAATCAGCATTACTGCCCCTGCCCGCGGGGCTGTTCAACAGGGACCTAGAGTAGGGGGCAAATGAATGAGAGAGAGACAAGAGACACGAAGGATGAGAGCAAGACAGGCTGTCTGATCAAGCTCCGAAGTCTTTAATGTTTTGCTGTAGCTTAAATACACATGGAGGGGGAGGGGAGGGGCAAGAAAGTCACAAGGGCCAGGGGATTCTTCAGAAGTCTTCAGCTCCTCCTGTAACACTGACAACCGCTTTCAGATGGTAATTTCGATTCAAAGGTCACAATGCCCTGTGGCTCAACATCTGCTATTTTCACCACACCCTGCACTTTTTCATCAGAGTATCTTATAAAAAGTTACTTATGGTCTTGGCTCCCAGCACATTACTGCCTCAGTTGTCCGTAAGTTATTTACTGGGCTGATTTTAACACCAGGTTGCAATCCCCTGACCAGTTGATACTAACATCTTCTTCCCCTTTGGATTCTTTGCAGTACTTACATTTGTTTCACAAGGCCTGTGCTTACCAACACTTGCTGAATTTAATAGATTTACCACAAAAGACTGAGGATTTATAGCTCCCAAACAGACCTAACGAGGGGGTACTTTTGAGCAGGCAGCAATCTTGAAACTCCTTTAAATTATACCTTTAACAGTGATCATCTCTGAATTGTGGGATTATGTTGTTGTTGTTAGGTGCCTTCGAGTCGGTATCCGACTCATAGCGACCCTCATGGGGTTTTCAATGGCTGACTGTTTCGGGATTGCCTTGGGAGTGGATTGCCAGGCCCTTCTCCCATTTTTGTGGTGCTGGGAATTGAACTCGGGACCTCAGAGACTGCAGCGCAGCGCTGTGGGATTATAGGTGGTTTAAATTTTCTTCTTTATAGTTTTTAGTATATTTCAACTTCCCAACATGTATATACATCACTAATTTTTTTGGGGGGGTACTTGAGGGTTGAACCCAGGGCCTCACACATACTTAGCAAGTGCTCTACCACTGGGCTGCTCCCTAATTTTTTATTTTGAATCAGTGTCTCACTGAACTACTCAGGATGTCTCTGGCCTTGAAGTTGCGATCCTCCTGGTTCTACCTCCCAAATTGCTGGGCTTACAGGTATGAGCCAACGGTTCTGACTCATATATCACTTTTATGAACAGAAAAAAAAAAAAAGTCAATTAAAAAAAAAAATCCCACATCTTGGTGCTGGTTCCCACTTATCTACTTCCCTTAATTTTCTCATGTGATCCTATTGTTACCCTGCCTCCAAGCCACCAAAATATTCCTTCTTATGGCAAGTACCCAAAGTGATTTTTCTAGTGGGAAGAATCAGGCTTTGAAGTCAGTTTGATTCCTTGCTCAGTGCCAACCTGGGCAAGTATCTTACCTCTCTATCTTAGTATTCTTATCAGTAAGTGAAAATACCTACCTACTAGAGAGTTGTGTAGTTTGGGTCAGCATCTTCACACACTTGGGTTTTCAATGGCTGGTTGTTTTGGGATTGCTTTGGGAGTGGATTGCCAGGTCCTTCTCCCATTTTTGCAGTGCCGGGGATTAAACCTGAGGGCCCCAGAGAGTGCAGCGCAGCACTCTACCAACTGAGATAAACCCCAGCCCCCTCCCTACAGTTAGAAATCTGATAAATAAACTTTTCTCTGCCAACTCTGTTATTTTTTGTTGGTTTTATTTTATTTGTTTTTTGAGACAGGTCTCATTCTGTTGCCCAGGCTGGTCTTGAACTCCTCCCTCAGGCTCCCGAGTAATTGGTGTTGCCACCTTGCCCAGATCTTTTATTGTTTTTTTTTTTTTAATTGCTTTTTAAATTGGTTTTATAAGTGAACAGGGCAAAATATCTTTAATGAATTTTAAGTTTAGCACCTTTTTGTGATGTGGTAAACAAGAAAATGGATGCAAAAATAATCAACATGACTTTTCCTGTACTCCTAAACCACTTTCTAGTAAAATTCAACAGGAACATTTTTGTTTTCTTTTTTTTTCCGTAGAGGGGGTTGAACCCAGGGCCTTAAACATACTTTGCAAGTGTTCTACCACAGAACTGCACTCCTAGCCCCTTTTTATTTTTTATCTTGAGACACGGTTTCACTAAATTACACAGTCTGCCTCTGGCCTTGAATTTGGGATCCTCTTGCCTCCACCTCCCAAGTTGCTCAGATTACAGGTGTGTGCTACTGTGGGCTCAACACTAACATTTTCTAGTATAGTCGGGCACAAACATTTCAGGTCTTACACGTGTTAAAAGTGGGAGGAAAGGGCAGAAGTGTCTTAATTCATACCCTCATTATTCCTATATTTCAGAGATAGAAAGGGCTGGTAGAAAAGCTAGTAAAATTGCAATAATCATAGTACTTATTAAACAGTATCAAACACTTATATGTTAGGCACTGTAGGTCTCTCTCTCCTTTTCTCTTCCTCTGTGTGTGTGTGTGCGTGTGTGTGTTATTTTAAAAGGTCTCCAGAGAGTATTCTACTTTTTGTAGCTTAGATATGGCCTCTACAATAGAGATTATTACCAATTAAAACATATGTAAATGAAATCTAGAATTTATTTGTTGTGCCTTTTGGGGAAGCAAAAGCAACTCCATTCAACTGAAACTAGGGTGATTTCCAAGACTGTGACCCCTCCCTGTCTCCATGGGTCCACTTCCTCTTCTCACTGTTCCACTCAGTAAAGACTCATGGAGTTGGCATCCATGTAACAACTGCAGGGGTTTAGCTCAGTTGGTAGGGTGCTGCTCTTCCTGCTCTGAGGCCCTGGGTTTGATCTACCACAAAAATTACAGAAGGACTTGGCAGCCCACTCCCAAAACAATCAGCCATTGGAAGCCCTACCAATAGCAGAGATACACTGACAATGGCACAGTGTTCAGGAGTGTCTGGTTCTGTCGTACCAGGGCCAGACCTGACTCCATGACACAAAACAACAATCAGAATATAGGTTTTCTTAGTGAGCCTGTGTGTCACTGTCATACTCTATGGTCACAGGTTTAACTTCTTTGCTGGGCCCTGGCAGATGCAATCCAAACTAGTAAACTTGCTGAGTCCTTTGTCTTCTAAGAGGATACACTATGAACGCCAAGGGAATGCAGCCACAGTTTGAATGCTAGCTTCTTAGACTTTTGTTTTCTTGTCTATAAAACGAGTGGGGGTAATTCTACCTCCTAGTTTATTCTGGATCACTCATTCTTTCCTTCAGTTTACCAAGTACCTACTATGGGCCAGGCACTGTTCTAGGGTGGTAATGTGAAGGGGATGCTGTATTTGAAGGGTTCAGAAACTGAAGAGCTCTAAGCAGTCACTGCTTTTCTATGCAGTGCTCGCCTCTTCCCCCAGAAATCAACAGAACAAAAAAGTTAAACAATAGGGAGAACTTTCCAAAAAGAAACCTGCGTGGATTCAAGAAGCAAGAAAGGTCCTCATTCGCTCTGGGTGGTTCTCTGAGCTCCCTCCAGGACAGCTCAAAGTTCCTGGGACATTTTTCCTTGTCCAGAGAATTCTGAAACCTTGCAGTGTATTCCCGGGTGGTAGTTACACACCGAAGTTCAAGTTCCGCTTGTTACTGTTCAAAGCTCTTAATCTTTCTGGGCTTCACTTTTCAAGAGTGAAAACTGCAGGTTGTGTGTCCTTCACTGGCTGGAGCATAGTTAGCAACTCGCTTAACATCTCTGGGGACAGTTCGCAAAGCGATGCTGCTGGGTAGCGAACGTGCTTCCAGCCAGAAGTCCTAGCGTGAGCGGCCCTGTGCCACAAGCTCAGGCGCGCACCCCACATCGGAGGGCGCCGAGGTACAGACAGCAAACTCAGCCAGTCCAGCCTGTGCCTTCCTAAACATCACGGGACATTTCGTGAAAATGAAACTGAAAATGGGAAAGTCCCTTTCTCTAACCCGGCCTGGCGTGGCGCACTAGGAGACTGGTGGCGCCCCTTCAGGCCGCGTCCTGATTGGCTGTGCGCACGAGGCCTATAAGTGCCTCAGCCCGCCTGGAGGGCATTCCTGCCTTTGGCGCTGTGGTCGCTATGTCTTACCTGGTGGCCTCGGTTCTGTTCGCGCTACTCGTTCTGACGGGCACGGACGCCGTGCAGAGTGAGTGTCGCTCCCTCCCCGCCTCTGCTCGCCCTTCTCTCCCCTCTACCCTCTTTGGCCTTCACTTTGTAACCCCTTACGCCAAGTTCTCCTCTGGCTGAGCCAGCCCCGGGGCTCTGCGGAAATGGTGGGGTGGCCATGAGTGGGAAGGGGTGAAAGCCCTGGATGCACCCTTCTTGCTCCTTGGCTCGAGAAACCGGGGAGACCCCTGGCCCGCCGGAGCAGGGTGATGTGGACAGAACTTCGGGGTGCTGGTAAGTTCCGGAGCGGCTGAGGGGAAGCGCTTCTCTTACACTCCTTGCGGGAGGCCCTCGCTCCAGAGCGCTGTGGAGGGTGGTGGCACTGCAGAGCCGAGAGTGGAAACAGGCGCCTGGGTTAGGGGGAGGTGCCGCCGGGAGGTCAGCCCGCGGCAGCTCTGCTTCCTTCGAGCTGGGAGCGCGCCCCCAGGTTAGCCTGGCTCTCGGCACGTCCAGATCCCCGCGGAACCAAATTACGGCGCGGCACCACAGCGTGGCGTTTGTGGACTGCTTTGCGTCGGGACAGGAAGCTTTCGCATCATAACATAGTTGTACTCATTGCATGTTGCTTTCAGTAATAATAGTAAGAGCTGCCGTTATGTATGACAACTCAGTGTGCTGAAGAAGTTGCTTACTATATGTCACTTAATTTTGAAAATGCACCTAGGATGTAAATACTATGGTTACTTGCATCTCACAGATGAGGAAACTGAGGCTCTGAAATTTTAAGTAGCTTAAGCCTGCAGCCATTAGCCCCCTGGCGCCAGACCTCGGAAGCTAAACAGGGTCGGGCCTGGTTAGCCCTTGGATGGGAGACCGCCGGGAATACCGGGTGCTGTAGGCTTGGGAGAAGAACCTGGCAGGCCACTCCCAAAACAATCAGCCATAGAAAATCGTATGATGGCAGAGAAGCTGCGCATGGCTCAGTGTCCTGGAGTGTTTCGTCTGTTGTACAGAAGGTCCTAACAACAACAATCACAAGGGTTAAATAAGGGGCAATCAGTGTTCAAATTACGCCTGAATAGTGCCTTTTTCGGTGGCGTAGACGTTTTGACTGTAACCATTTTTTTTGGAAATGTGCCTCCTTCACTTCATTGTGTGGTGTGAGGTTCTGTGAAGCATTTTAGGCCGCCAAGGGCCCTTGCCAATTTATCTTCACAAAGGGCTTCCTCATTGGCACCTTGCCTGGTTCTTTCCAAGAGGTACAGAACCTCTACTTTCAGTTTTGAAAAAGTGAAGATTTGTTAAATCAGGGAGGTTGTGAACCCAGTGCTGTGGGTATGGTTACCTAGACTATTGAGGACATCCAAGATCTTGAGCACTTTCTAAGTACCTGGCAATAAACTGGGCCCTCTCCTCTTTTTCTCTGACAAAGCTCCTGTAAAACAGAGTGTTTGGATCACAAGAAAATGGTATTTAAATTGGATATAATTTATTTACAAAACAAAGAATTATGTATATCATTTAAAACTAACCATCTGACTCAAAAAAAAAAAAAAAATCTTGCTTTGAAAATTTCCCAAGTAATACAATACTATTCTTAGGACATTTCTGTTAAATATGTAAGGAATGTTTAATGGTGATTACCTCTACAGGTCTCTCTCTCTCCCCCAACCTCCTCCCTCCTGTGGCCTTTTTTGTTTTACTCTGGTCATGAATTAATTTTTCAGTTAAACTTCAGAAGCTTACATAAGTCCCCCAAATAACAGAGCTAGTTAAGTGGCTAAACCCAGATTCACATCCAGGTTGATACTTGTTCTTATCTTAGAAGAGACTATGGTATCATTCTTGCAAAATCCTGCCTGCTGCCTTCAAGATGAGAATTCCAGGCAGGATAAACTTATTCTCTGACATCTGTGGCATTTATTATGTTCTCTGTGTGTGTGTGTTTGTGTGTGTGTGTGTGTGTGTGTGTGGTACTGGGGGTTGAGCCTAGGGCCTCATGCTTGCATGCTTTACAAGCCCTGTACCACTGATATGCACCCTGAGCCCATTTTTTTTTTTTACTTTTTGAGACAGGGTCTCACTAAATTACACAGATTTCCTCTGGTCTCGAACTTGTGATCCTCCTTCCTCTGTCTCCCCAGTCACTGGGATTACAGGCATGGATCACTTCACCCAGCTCTATTATGTTCTTATTATTAAATTATTATTATTATTAAATTATCAAATACAAAGAGCTCTCTAGTTTATTTTCACCTCTAACTTTATGAAATAAAATCAAGGCTTCATTAGGATCCTCAGTCCAGCTCTTGATGGGGCTGGTAAGCTTTCCTTTGATAGTAGGGTGTTTCTAGACAGATATTGTTTGTCAGGGAGCCCTGGTATTTTTCCTTCTTCCTACCACCTCCTAGGTACAGAGGAATAGTTGCCCTTTAGTGATCATGTACCCTGAATATATGTACGTTTCAAAGTAGATTATACACATGTATTAGTGCCAATCTGTATATTCTATACAGTAACACTTCTCTTCATATTGGATGAAACCTATAGAAATAGTGGTTTTCTTTTTTTTCTTTTCTCTTTTCTTTTCTTTCAACAAGGTCTCTGTACAGCCCAGGGTGGTCTTGAACTCACAGTCTTCCTGCCTTAGCCTCCCAAATGCTGGGATTCCAGGCACATGTCACCATGCTGGGCCAGAAATAGAGTTTATGGTATTTTCTTTCCACTCCTCCTTGGATGATCTAGTCATGCACCTCATTTTGGAAACCACTGTTCTGTAGCATGAGGCAATGTGTGCTAATTAGAAATGCAAATTCCACTCTAATACATTGCTCCTTTTTTTTTTTTTTTTTTTTTTTAAAGAACTGGGGTGTTAGCCAGGCGCAGTGGCGCATGCCTGTAATCCCAGCGGCTCGGGAGGCCGAGGCAGGAGGATCGCAAGTTTGAGACCAGAGGCAGTCAGTGTAACTTAGCAAGACCCTGTCTCAGAAAGTAAAAAAATGGGCTGAGGGTGCAGCTCAGTGGTCCAGCACTTGCAAAGTATGCAAGCGCAAGGTCCTGGGTTTAATCCCCAGTACTGTAAAAAAAAAAAAAAAAAAAAGAACTGGGGTGTTGAACCCAGTGCCTCATGTATGCTAGGCAAGTGCTCTACCACTGACCAACACACCCTTAACCCCTTTTTTATATTGAGGCAGGGACTTGATAAGTTGTGCAAGATGCCTCTGGCCTCAAACTTGTGATCCTCCTCCCTCAGCCTTCCAAGTAGCTGGGATTACAGGCATGTACGACTGTACTTGGCTCCATTTAGTTATAATGGAGCATATGTTCTTTCGTCATGGTTCACACTTCTCCCTATTATATTTTATTCAGCTCAAGTTAGTCACTTAAGGTTTTGCCAGCTCCTGGAGGCATTTAAGTAGTTTGTTTTCTAGCTCATGAAGTCAGATAGAGATTTGGCATGTAAAGCAATGTATCTTGGATTGACTTGCACAGGAACATGAGCAAGGAGGTAATAATGATAACAGCTGCCACAGTACCCGTGTCCTAGGCATGGTATTAGACATTTAGTGTGGGTATAGATCTAGGAAGGAGCAAGAACCAAAAAGGAAGTAAAGAAGGGAAATGGACGGGGTGGAAGCAGAATACAGCAACATGAGTTAGGGTATGTCAGATGAGAAATGAAATTTGAAAAGTAGATTGGGGCCTTGAGTGATATATTAAGGATTTTGATGGGTGTTGAGAAGACATTAAAGGTTCTTGAGAGTTTCCAATAAAAGGTTCTTAAAGATTTAACACTATCTCCAGTGACAGGAGATACTGCTAAAACTGGGTTTGTTGTTGTTGTTAGGTGCCATTGAGTCTTGTCTGTCTCACAGAGACCTTTATGTTGTTGTTGTTGTTAGGTGCTGTCGAGTCGGTATCCGACTCATAGCGACCCTCACAGGGTTTTCAATGGCTGTTTCGGGATTGCCTTGGGAGTGGATTGCCAGGCCCTTCTCCCATTTTTGCGGTGCTGGGAATTGAACTCAGGACCTCAGAGACTGCAGCGCAGCGCTCTACCAACTGAGCTAAATCCCAGCAGAGACCTTTATAGGCTTCTCAATGGCTGATTGCTTTGGGAGTGGATTGCTTTGTCCTTCTCCCATTTTTGTGGTGCTGAAGATCGAACCCAGGTCCTCAGAGAATGAGGAGCAGCACTCTACCAACTGAGCTAAGCCCCAGCCCCCAAATTGGGCAGAAAAATAAATAAGTAAATAAGTGAGTAAGTAAGTAAATAAATAAATAAAGCACATGTATAGGGGAGTTACATGGAAAAAAATACTACATCATGGTTAATTTCTCAAAATGGAGTAGCTTTTTGGGAAAGTGGAAGTTCATTTGGCCAGAGTGGAAATGGAATTGGGAGAAAGAGATGACCAAATTTAACACCTGGTGCCTGATTTAGCTTAGGACCAAGTTAGCGCCAAGTGAGATATTCTGGCAATTTTCATTTGTCTTTCTCTGATGTTTCACAGGTTCTCCAAATATTCAAGTGTACACTCGTCATCCAGCAGAGAACGGGAAGCCAAACTTCCTGAACTGCTATGTGTCTGGATTTCATCCACCTCAGATTAAAATAGAGCTATTGAAGAATGGGCAAAAAATTAAAAAAGTAGAAGAGTCAGATCTGTCCTTCAGTAAGGACTGGACATTTTATCTACTAGTCCACACTGAATTCACCCCTAATGATGTAGATGAATACAGCTGCAGAGTTTCTCACATCACTCTCAAGGAGCCCAAGATAGTTAAGTGGGGTAAGTTTTCAAGTTTTTTCCTTAGCTGTTGAAAGCTGTATCTGAGTAGTTGTTGTTAGGTGCCATCAAGTCTCGTCTGACTCATAGTGACCCTGATAGGGTTTCCAAGGCTGATTGTTTTTAGGAGTGGATTGCCATGTCCTTCTCCCATATCTGAGTAGAGTCACAGCTTAAAGCTGCTTTGATGTTTTAAAAATCTGCATACTGGCATTGTTGAGAAATGTTCCTAAAGCCCTGACTAGTGGTCCCTGCTCAGAGACCGTGCCATAGCCTGCTCCCTGAACCAGTGTCCCTGCAGTGAGAGCAGGCACAGCAGCAGCCCTCCTGGGATGCACACACACTCCCAACACCTCTCACCTGCTGGCTGACTTCGGCTTTCCTGGCTGCTGAGACACAGCACCAAGCAGCATCCCAGGGAGGCAGAGGCCTTGGCCTGTAAGCCCCACTATTATGGACTCCTACAGTACTATCTCACTGGGTTTGGCTTTGAGCCTAGTAGGCAGGTGTAGATCCTACTGGGTAGTGTTCAAGTTAGGAATAGCAGCCTATTCTGCCAGTCTCACTGCTAACAGTTTTGGACATTTGTGAGCACATAGTATTTAATGTTTCCTATTTTTTTTTTCATAGATCAAGACAACTAACAAGCATCACAGAGGTGGGTTTTTGACCGAGAGTTGTTTCTTTTTCTCTTGAGGATGAGGGGTGTAGCTCAGTAGTAGAGCACTTCCGTAGCGTATTTGAGGCCCTCAGTTCTAGGTTCAGTGCTGCAAAACAACAAAAAACAAGAAGCCATAAAAATGTTTTTTTGTGTGTATGTGTTGTTTGTTTCTTTCACTGTTCTTGGGACTGTATATATAAACAGCTCTACCATGGCAGTCGTTACTGTGTGGAGGACACTGAGCAGGGTAGTGTGTTGGCAGGTAGAGAAGAATTCTTTGGGGGCAGGTTCTTTTCTACTGTGGAGTGGCCTGAAGAAGGTGCGTAGCCACAAGTCTGGCTCTGCCACCATCACGTACCCTCTAAAGGGAGAGCAGAGTTGCTGCCAGTGTGCGGAGGCAGGATAGAGTCAGCCAGTTAACCAAAACACCTGCAAAGTTTTGGTCTTTCTTCTTCCCTGTCTGCCGTGGGCCTTTCTGCTGAGAAGAAGGCCTTCAAAAATCAACCACTTTATTCCTTTGCGTAGCACAGCAAGAAAGAAGTGACGTAGTTCTGCACATGCCTCATTCCTCAGTCTTCTGTTCAGCCTCAGGATGTGATCATTGTGTTTGCCCTCTAGAGGCTTCCAGGACACTTAAGGAAAAAAATGGAAACAGATTGTTATTTCTTCATATAAAGATACTATAATAGCCAAGCACAGTGGTACACACCTCTAATCCTAGCAACTCAGGAGGCTCAGGCAGGAGGATAACAAGTTCAAGGCAAGAGGAGCCTACGTAACTTAGTGAGACCCCACTTTGAAATAAAAAATAGGAAAGGGGCTGGGGTGCAGCTCAGTGGAAGAGAGCTTACCTAGCATGTGTGAGGGCCTTGGTTCAACCCTGATTACCACCAAAAAAGAGAGAGAGAGAGGAAGAGATGGGGATGGGGAGAAAAACAAAACCCAAAACCAAAAAAACCCACTTAGACTTCTCTGTAGCCTCAGTTGGAGTCTAGCAGTAGTGAATCTAGCTTTTTCAATTAAATTCTTCTGCTCAGGTACCTTGATGCTGAAGACCCATTCATATCATCTGTCATATTCTAGGATAGGGAAATTGCTTGGAGAGATCATGAGAGAGGTTGGGTGATGTGCTGAGTCACAGTTAGTAAATGGTAGAGTCAGGACCAAAACTCAAATATCAGCATTCTTTCCTTTAAGGAAGGAGTAGCCAACCTTTTGGCTTCCCTGGGGCCACGTTGAGTAAAGAGGAATTGTCTGGGGCCACTCAAATTTTATAATATAGTTAGTGCATATTCTTAGTAAGAGGGGTCATGAAGAAATTTAACACTAAAAAACACATGACGTTAAAAAATTTTGTGTGTCCTGGGCCACCAACAGCCCAAGGGCTATGGGTTGGAGATCCCTCTTCTAAGGTTTTGGGAGCACCAATGGGAAAAACTACTGGGATCTGCTCTTTGTAATGGGTTTAGAGAATTGTCTGCAGCTACTTCTTTTAAAAAAGGTGATGTATCCAGGTGTGTTGGTGCACACCTGTAATCCCCACAACTCCGGAGGCTGAGTCAGAAGGCTCATGAGTTCGACGCTAGAAGCAACCTGTAACTTAGTGAAACCCTGACTCAGAATTAAAAAAAAATAATAAATGGGCTAAGGGTGCAGCCCAGCTGTAGAGCACTTGCAAAGTACATGCAAGGAAGGCCTTGGGTTCAATCCCCAAGTTCCACAAAAAACAAAATATAAATAAATAAACAAACAGTGATTTATACAATAGATACTGGGCAAATTTGGTGTTGAGATGAGGTATGTAATCCAAGTTAAGTCAGTATATTGACTGACTTTCTTTTTTCTTTTTAGGTTTGAAGATGCTTCATTTGGATTGGTCTAAGTCCAAATTGTTTTCTTGATTTTTAATATCAATATGCTTGCATGCTTTATACATATACACACAGTAAGAAGGTTATAATAATGCAGCATCCTTATAATTCTACTTTGAGCACTGTCTGGATGTTTGTCTTTCTCTGCGGAAAAAAATGTTGAAGACTAACATTTCGATCCTAGATATCTTAAAAGAAATAATAAAGTATCTGTGAGTACTTTGATTGGAAATCTTATGAAAAACACTATTTTAGTACTTTGGAAAGCCACAAGAAGGGCCAACAGGAAATAAAAAAGAACTCTAGTAAATATAATTAAAAATGACAGTTGGTCATATGTTATGCCCTTCCTATGCACTTGTGGGGCGTTTGCCTCCGGGTCCGGCCTGGAGGTTCTGACGGGCTGCGCCCCTGCGCACACAAATACTAAACACAATTCACTCAGGACCCTCAGGTGAGAGGCGCAGACTCCTGCGGCCCTTGGGACCCCGGCGGAGATGGGAGAAAGGAAAAGCCTCAGGCGCTTTTGCCTTCCAGGGGCAGACACCTGTGTCGGTCATCTCAGTGGTCAGGAGGAGACAGCTGTTGCTTCCTCGGTGATCAGGTGATCAGACGGAGAGCAGGTTCCTTTCCCTGTTGAAGATTGCAACGGGAGAGCATTATTTCCTCATCAAAGGTCCGGGGGAGAGCAGCGGGAGAGGTGCTTCCTCATTGGTGGTCCCGGCAGGAACAGGCGAGAAGGCGCAGAAAGGGATGCCAAAAGGAAGGCCGTGCCAAAAAGGTTGAACTGCTGCAGCGCAGCTCTTTATGTAGCTCGCCCACCGAATGGCCTGAGCCAATCAGCTTTCAGCCCATTTGTCCAATCAGGAAGGGTTTTGTACAAACGTGCAACCAAGTTACTTTCATTTTCCCTAGATTTCTAACTTATAAACTAGATATCCAAATTCCATTTTCCCAGTTTGGGAGTTTTTGCCAATTTCCTCTCAATTTTTCCCTACATGCACTAAACTCTACATGTCTCCTCTCATTAATTGGATGCAGCTATTCCTCTTTGGTCCTCCACCAAATAGATGATTAAAAAGCCTAAGGAATGGAGCAGATACTTATCTCTCTGATAAAGCACTCAGGCCCAACTGAAGTCTGTCTCAGTGATACACAGACTTCATCTCTCCCATGGATCCCTTTCTCTATTATTTTCACTCAGAAAAAAAACAATGTTGCTGCCATACAATGCCATGGTGTTACTAGAAGTGGTTTTCTAGGTGTCCTTAGCTGTCTGTAAGGACGCATGCCATTTCATCTGAAGAACCAGTGAGTGTCCTAGGTCAGCTTCTTGCATAAACAGTCTCTTCAACCAAGGATCTGGATGAAAGTGAGTTATTAAGAAAGGGCTCCCAGCAAAAAACAGTAAGAGGGTGATGGATGAAGAACAGAGAATGGAAAGAAGCCAAGAGAAGGTGTGATTTCAGAAGTTCCACATTCAGCTTGGTCCCTTGGGGAGCTCTGTAGCAAAGGGCACACCATAGAGTTTGTCCTGCCTCCAAGCAAAGAAGCTAGTCTTTAGTAATCCACATCAGCCTGTCTTTGGCTATACAGGGTTGTGGGATAGTAAGAAACATAAAACTCTAAGATATTTGCAATTCTTCCCAGGACATGAGAGTAAGATGTGAGTGCTAGTTAGCTAAATAGCTAAAGGTAGGGACTGGCTCATTGAACTAGATCTGGGTGGGGCTTCAGTTTCTTCTGTGAATTTCTGGTGAAATTCCTCTGGTGGACCCACACCACATGCAATCTGAAACTCTCATTACAAGTTCAAAGTTCCTAAGGGGCTCTCATTAATGTGTGAATGCCAGTGAAGTCAACTATGTTTGAATCCTTATTTCAAAAGAGGAACCAGAAAATGCCTGATTTGACCTTTTGATTTAGACATGGTTTAATTGTTTCCCCCACAGGCCCACTGTGGTTGGAGGCTTGGTCCCTAGGGTGATGGTGTTGGGAGGTGGTGTAGCCTTTAAGAGATGGGGCTTAGGGGGAGGCCCTTAAGTCTTTAGCAATGTATTCTCAGAAGGTAGTTCCCATGAGACCCTTTGAGTTCTCTTGAGAAGATTATTGTGAAAGGAGCAAGCCTGGCCCTTTCTGTCCTCTCTGCTCCTGGTTTGAGATGTAATCACTTGTTTGCTCCTGGATGCACTTCTATTGCTTTTGAGGTGAGATAGCTATGTGGCAGCCTTTACTTTGGAGCCTGTGTTATGCCTTTTGGAGTTTGAACCTTTAAAATGGAGTGAAATAAATTTCTTCTCAAGTAGCTTGTGTCAGGTATTTTGTTATAGTGATGCAGAGCTGACATATAGTCACCACATCCATAAAATGGGATAATTATTCCTATGTCACACAGTTTATTCATTTATTCGCACAGTCATTTTTTCAATAAATATGAGTGTCTGATGTCAGGCAGTATTCCAGGGTTGTTCTAAGAGAATAGTGATGAGAAGATTCTTAAGATGTAAAGCTTTAGGCAACGGCATTTGCTTCCAGTGGTTCGTCAGTTTCACTAGAAACAAATTACTGAAAACCACAGCAAGGGAATATGAGGAAAAACTTCTTGGCATTGAACTGCTGAATCTCTTTCCCTGAAGAGTTTTAGGCAGCAAGATGGCGCTCATTTATTCTCTACAGATCCTCCAAGGGTAGGTCTGCAGGAAAAACTGTTCTGGCAGCCTCAGGATTTCTGAGAATGACCTTACTCAGAGAATTCGCAAAATCAAAATACATTCTTGGACTGGGGGTTAGCTCAGTTGGCAGAGCGCTGCTCTGTGCTGAGGCCCTGGATTCATCCCCAGCACTGCAAAAACAGGAGAAGAACCTGGCAGCCCACTCCTGAAACAATCAGTCATTGGAAACCCTATAAATAGCAGAGAAGCACTGACATAGCGCTGGGCATGGCACAGTGTCAGGTCACTATGAGTGGGATGTGATTCATCAATACCTAACAACAACAATTGCATTCTCAGGAGCTTCTAGCCTGGCCTCTGTTAAAATCCACTGTCTTTCAGGTCTCAGTGTTCTTACCTGGAAAATGAAGGGTCCTAAACTGGTGCTGGAGCAGTCAGTAAGTCACTTGTGCAATGGAGCCTTACCTGCTAAATTTCTAGGATAGAGCTCAGTGTTGGTAGACTGAGGTGGGCACCATACCCAGGACCCCAGTGTGGGTTAGAGTCTTCAACTCTAATCAGATCCAACACTCCTTTTTAAATCACCCCCTTTCAAGATAAAAGAAAAATGTTTTGTGGTGACTCCTACTAATATGACTGTAAGAGTCAAGGGATTTAGTATATGCCTGCTTTAGCCTGGCTGCAGTGGCTACTGTAAAGAAGTGCCAGACAGTTAAACTTAGCAAAGGAGGGACAATATAAAGAGTAGAAAGGAGGGAGGGAACTAGCAAAGGGAAGTGAAGATTGTGGAATGTGGGGTGAGGAGGAGAGTCAATGTAGAGGGATAAAGGGGGAGAAGATAACCTCAGTGTAAATGATGCAACTTCATGAGTACACTGGAAAAATAGGGGAACATAACCCAAATATGTGTATGAGTTTTACTACATATTAGTCAAAAGCTTCCATAAACCTTGTAAGTCGATAAAAGTAAGTAACCAAAAGTGCTGTAATAGTTGCATAATGGAAAAAGCCAATGCCATATTATTCTGTACCCTACCATCATTTACCAATAAAAGGAGAGAAAAAAAGCATTTCCTATTTTAAAATGTAGGAAAACAAATCATGTCATATTTAATTGGAGAATCTGATTATGAGATAACGTTATTACTGGCAAATACCAAAACAATACCTTGTAGCATCTAATGATAAAACATTACTACCACTTGAAAACAAAAACAAATCAAAACAAAAAAAGTGCCAGACCCTTCTTGCCCCTGACGCATGATCTCCCGAAGGAATGGCATTGAAGACTGACAGGCAGATTATATTGACAGTGTAGGGGCAGAAAAAGGAGTGATTCCTCACATTATAAAGGTTCAGGTACCCCTACAACAAAAATCAGGTAAATAAGAGAAAAGTATAACAAATTTATTCACATGTAAATGTGCATGGGAATCATACAAAATATGAAAACTCAAAGAATGGCTAGATGGTTGAGGCTTCCATACACTCTTCCAAAGGGAGAGGGAAGTGAGGGAGAGAGCTATAGGCAATTTAAATAACTTTTGTTGTTTATATTTTTGACACAGGGTCTCCCTATGTAGCACAGGCTGGCCTTGAACTCATGATCCTCCTAACTCAGCCTCCCAAGCACTGGGATTTAGATGTGCATCACCACACGCCAGCGCTACTAAATGATTTTTAGGGGAGATGGATGGGTACAGAAGAAGACAATGGCCTAGGACAAAGTTCCTCTGGGTTTTAGGTGTAGTGTGTGATTTTCAGCCTCTTCCTCTGTAATGACTTTAATCTTCCTTGCTTAGTAAAGTTTCAGTAAGAAGACTGAAGAGAGTAGTGTTCCACTTTGGTAGATTCAGGTTTTAGGAAGGGGAAGCCCCTCCTTCACTTTGGGAGAAAAAAGATCAAGAGAAAGGGGAAGACAAAAGGTTTAAGAGACCTTAAGACTGCTGCTTTAGCTCAGCTTGTCACAGCACCATGCTTTGGAGTATTGTTTTCTGAGCCCCAGCAATGCCTCAGACTCAAATATGGTGATGCTGGCTCTGACATGATTATCTGAAATAGTGAAAAATCTCTAAGCAAAATTCCAAAAACAAACCACAACAAAGATACATTTTTTGAATTGCTTAAGAGTTACTTTCTTGGAAAATTCACTGTATCTGAACCTGGCATAGTAGATGGTCAGTAAGTATTCAAGAAATAAAACATTTTTACATGTGATTGTAAACCCAGATTATATGCAGATTTTTTCATCCGTGTGTGTGTGTGTGTGTGTGTGTGTGTGTGTGTGTGTGTGTGTAAATTGGGGCCGCTGGCCCTCAACCCCTAAATACTCCAAATAATGTTAGCATTGGGACATTCAAAAAGTGTCCTATTAATTTCCTCAACGCCCTATAGGGAGATGTACTGCCTGTATTGATAACCACTAGTTTAGAGTGGAAAGTTGCTGATCTAATCATTGCGGTTTGGGGTAGAGAACAACTTCGCGCTTCCCCTTTGAAAGCACTGGGCTTTGGCGGGGAGAAAAAAAAATCCAAAAGCAAACAAAAAAACCCCCTAAAAAACTAAGAAGCTGGAAAGTTTCCTTTTCTAATCTGAAGCAGAGCTTCTTGCCACCCTGGGCTGGGTTTTGGGTGGGCAATCGAGAAACAGTAAAAACGTATTGAAAGGCGGCGGGGAGGGGTCGGGGGAGGGCAGTGCTTCTCGAGATCTAGTTGTGGGAATTTGCACCTCCTTAGCTTACTTTGTGACCTTGGCTCTGGCCACTGGGCAAGTCCACTGGGAATACTCTCGGCCACGCAGCCTCCTCCCTCTAATTTCCCCTGACTTTTCAAGTGCTTTCCCTGACCTCGGGTTCCAACTCTCCTCCTCCCCTCCCCGGACCACCAAGGCTTCAGACCTCTGTGGGACCAGGAGGCAGGTAAGAGCTGGTAAAGCAGCGCGCTGCTGGAGCGCACGCGTCCTGCGCTCTCATCGCTGGATAGCTGTCCAGGTAGGACTGGGATGATCAGGACCAAATACCTAGGTCAGTGACCGGTGGCTGGAAGCATGGGTGGGTACAGGTGGTGGTGGGCTCTGCTTTCCAGGGCTGCCCAGCCTCATTCAAAGGGCTCTCTTTCCCTTCCCGGGGCAAAGTGGGAAGGAGGAGCCGGCAAGGGGTCAAGAAACGTAGAGTCAAAGGTAGTGATCTGGGTAGAAGCAGGTGACTCCGGATCTGAAAGAAGTATTATCTCGGTAAGTAGGACGTTGCAGGGGGTGGAGTGCTCGGCACTACACCCACCTGTGGGCTCCACTTATTTGCATCTTGGGCTTCCCTTTCCCCACCAGGTTCCAGGGCTTGCATCATAAATACAGATTGTGTCACTGTATTGTGTAATATTTCTATCCCCTTACCTGTTTGTTTATTGAGATAAAACCCACAAACCATACAGTTAACACATTTAAAGTATGTAGTTAAGTGGGGCTTAGTATATTTATAAGGTTTTGCAACCATCAATTTTAGAGCATTTTCATCCCCTAAACAAACGCTATACCTATTAGCAACCACTCCTTATTTCTACTACCCCATCTACCTCTGTTGTTGTAGTTGTTAGGTGGCATGGAGCCCTGTCCTACTCATAGCGACCCTCATAGGGTTTTCAATGGCTGATTGATTTGGGTGTGGATTGCCAGGTCCTTCTCCCAACCCTGCAGGACCTGGTGTTCCCAGGTGGGCTCCCATCCGAGGACCAGGTCCACTCTGCTTAGGTTCCGTGATGAGGTGAATTTGGATGCCTGAAGGCTATGGCTGCAGAGCCCCTACTGCTAGGGAACTATTAATCTATCTCTATGGATTTGCCTATTCTTGACCTTTCATATAAGCGGAAACATACAATATTAGTCTTTTGTGACTGGTTTTTGTTTTCAAAAGTCATCCATATTGTAACAAGTACCAGCACTTTATTCCTTTTTATTGCTGAATGGTACTCCATCCCATGGATATATTTTTATTTATTTGTTCATGTGTTAATGGGCATTTGGGTTGTTTTCCACTTTTTGGGCAGTATATTGTCATCAAAATTCATGTATAACTTTTTAGTGTGGACAAAAATGTTCAGTTTTGTTGGGAGTATACCTAGGAGTGGAATGGCTGGGTCATATGTTTAATAGCTTTATGTTTAACCTTTGAAGAACTGCCATACCGTTTTCCAAAATTGGATGTATTATTTTATAGTCCCACCAGCAGTAAAAGTTTCACTTTTTTTACATCCTTGCCAACACTTATCTTTTTGATTATAGCTGTTCTTGTGGCTGTGAAATGATATTGCATTATAGGTTTTTTTCTTTTTTTGTGGTACTGGGGGTTGAACCCAGGGCCCCACGCTTGCATGCTTTGCAAGTGCTATACCACTGATCTGCACCTCCAGCCCATTTTTTTACTTTTTGAGACAGGTTCTTGCTAAATTACGCAGATTGCCTCTGGTCTCCAACTTCCAATCCTCCTGCTTCTGCTTCCCAAGTCCCTGGGATTACAGGCATGCCCCACTGCACCCAGCTGCATTACAGTTTTGATTTGCATTTCCATAATGACTAGTAATGCATTATTTTTAAATTACAAAATTATTTTTATAAAGGATTTCCACGTGGCTGTTTTGAGAACTTAAATAACTGCTAGATTAAGTACACCAAAACCACAGAGCCTATACTTTAAGTTGCTGGGATTTAGCTCAGTTGGTAGAGAGCTGCTCTGCAATCTCTGAGGTCCTGAGTTTGATTCCCAGTACCACAAAAAATGCGAGAAGGATGTGGCAATCCACTCCCAAGGCAATCTCGATGGCACCCAACAACAACAACATACTTTAAGTTAATGTTCAAACTCTATCCTCTCTTTCCTAGAACAGAATCTGGGTGAAAATTTTCAAAATCTTTCTTATTGCCTTTGTCAGAAGCAGAATCCTGGGAAAATGGAACTGCAAGTAGACTAAATGGTTCATTTCTTATTTGTTAGGGACACAGATATATAGAGCTTTTTGATTAGCTCTAATTTTGCCTTAAAAAATAGAGCTTCCTTGGAGTCCTCATAATGGCCTTCGGATGAAGTAGTGACCCTTTTTTGGTATTTAAGTGGGTTGTGTTTCTCTTCATGTAAATGTCCCTTGGGTTCTCCCCACTGCCATCAGGACACAGAGTGGGGAAGGACATTCACTTTTAACAGGAGGGGTCCCCAAACTTTGTTTGAATACATAACTATAAAAACTTTGAATATGCATTTTTCTCTCTATTTCTATATATTGTATAATATATTACTATGAATTTTATTTTAGAAATTACTGCTAAATTTTTCAGACTTTTTTTCAGTTAAAAATTCGGATTGAACTGTCTTTTTTTTTTTTGTGGTTCTGGGGGTTGAACCCAGGGCCTCACAACTGCATGCTCTGCAAGTGCTGGACCATTGAGCTGCACCCCCAGGCCATTTTTTTAGTTTTTGAGACGGGGTCTCATTAAATTATGCAGACTGCCTCTGGCCTCAAACTTGTGATCCTCCTGCCTCCACCTCCCCAGCCACTGGGATTACAGGCGTGCGTCACTGTGCCCGGCGGATTGAACTATCTTATGTGTGACTCCCAGAAGATTCACTCCATGTGGAGCACAGAGGTTGTGAAGGTGGAGACTTACTTCAATCCTCCAGCATCTGCCTCCTGACTGCTGGGATGATAGGCATGAGCCACATGCCTGGCTACACCCACAGTGTCTTCTTATTTCTGCCTTGGTGGCTCTCCAGAATTTTTCAGCTGCCTCTTGTTGTTATTGCTGCTATCAGCTGCTGGGGTGGCAGCTGCTGTGACTTTTTGCTGCTCCTGCTGCTGCTGCTGTTGTTACTGCCACTACTGCCACTGTTTAATCCACTGTTCCACTACTACTGTGGCTCCTGCTTCTGCTATGGCTCCTGCCACTGTCACAACTGCTGCTGCTGTTTTCTTTCTTTCTTTTTTTTTTTTTCATTACTAGGGGGTTGAACCCAGGGCCTTGCACATTCTTTGCAAGTGCTCTACCTCTGGGCTGCACCTTCAGCCCATTTTTTTACTTTTTGTTTTGAGACAAGGTCTTGCTAAATTACACAGGTTGCCTTCTGGCTCTGAACTTGCCATCTTCCCACCTCTTGAGTAGCTGGGATTATAGGCCTGTGCCACCACACCCAGGAGAACTTTTATTTTAGCTAATGGACCAGGCAGGGTATGGTCTCTGGGTTTCCTGATTCCATTGGAGTGGAAGGAAATCAGTCCTTTCTGACCACCTCTTCTACCAGCAGAGTGAAAGAGGGTGTGTGGACAGACACCATGACTAGTGGCCTGCAAAGTTTCTGTGCACACTGGAATCTATGGAGTTGGGGATCTGTGCTACCTGACCTGTCAGTCCAGAGAGGGACTGCCTCCTTCACTTTGGCTATACAGGTGTGCATGACTTCCAACATACTGGTCAGATAATCAAGTTGTGAACAAACAATAGACTGGAGGCTCACAGACCTTGGAAAGCACCCTACTACCCCAGAGCTCTTTTTCTTTCACAGAGAATTGTGTAGACCTCACAAATAAGCCTAGAATTTAGAATGGGAGAGGTGTGACTTTGCAGTACTCTCTCCTTTTCCCTGATAATGAATTATTCAGTAAAGCTCACTCCTCTTACAGTGGTGGTAGTGGCACTGCCCACCACATGGAGACTAGTGATACCAATGAAGCAGTGCCCATCCCTGCATCAGGCCTGTCTGTTTGATGCATTCTTTGGAATTTTTCCCATATCCCAGACCTTAGTTGCTTCACTTAGGACAGGATATGCAATATAAGTATGGTATACAGCATTTAGTGGTTTCCTTTTTATGTTCTAGAATGAATGAGGAAGAAGCAGAACATGAAAATGAAGAAAAGAAGTTATAAATATTATTTTCCTCATAGATTATCTTGTGTATGACATTTTGGAGCCTATTAATTACTTTCTGACATAGCACAATGTATCACAAACTTGACTACTGATCAAAACATCTATTGCTGTTGTTAGGTGCCATCGAGTTGGGTCTGATTCATAGCCACCCAATGTACAACAGAATGAAATATTCCCTGACATTGTGCCATGCCCGGCACTATGTCAGTATTTCTCTACCGTTTGCATATATTATACATGTGATTGTGAAAAGGAATATACTCTCTCCAATGTGCTGTAAGCCCTTAACTATCCCTATTATATTCTATCCGGTTCACTTACACATTTAACTTACCTGCCAAGCTTTTATAGTTTTATAGTTTTTGGTCTCTACTTGTTGGGGGTGGGGGATCAAAAGGATTCTGACTTCTTAAAAAATCAAGGTAAATTGTTTACAGTGAAGTGCACTAATCTTAATGATATAATTAGATGACCACGGGAAAATATATACATTCATATGACCAACATCCTAATCAAAATATACAAGTCTATCACTCCAGAAAATTCCCTTAAGTTCCCTTCTAGACAACCTTCATCTCACATAGGCAACCACTGTTCTGATATGATTATAAATTTGTTTGGGGACAATGGATTTTGTTACTTCCTTATCTAGTTCAGCTCATCAAGAACGAAAATTTGATAGGGATTTGGACTATAAGCACTAGGCAGGGATCAAAGGGTTGTTTTAGTGGGAATATAACAATCCTTAATTGAGGCAAAAAAAAAACACCTTAATACTTGCCATTTATTAAGCAATAACTATGTTCTAGGCACAGTACTGGGCACACCACACATCAGAGGTAGTCAAAGTAAACACCTAGGCAAGAGCCTTACATCCTAGGAACCTAAAAGGATATAAGAGCAAAGGTTGAAGGGAGCTGCCGTTGAGCACATTACTGTGAATAATATGGCATGACTGTTGCGTGTGGCTGGGTGAATAAGTGGGAACTAAAGATAAAAAAGTAGATTATGGCCAAATCATGAGTGGAGCACTGTATGCTCATATGCAGTTTAGATCTTATTCTACAGATGCTAAGGAGCCACGAAACATTCAGGGTTGAGTCTCTAGGAAAAGATTAAAGATCCATCATGATTTCTGTGAAGACTAAAGATAATGTTTGAAATCTGGGTCCGGTGGTGCACGCCTGTAATCCCAGCCATTTGGGAGGCTGAGGCAGGAGGATCATTAGTTTGAGGCAGGAGGAGGCTTGCATAACTTAGTGAAACCTTATCTCAAGATAAAAGAGTAAAAAAATAAGCTGGGGTTGCTGCTCAGTAGTGGAGCACTTGGAAAGCACATGTGAGGGCCTGGGTTCAAACCCCTAGTATTAAATAAATAAATAAATAAATAAATAAATAAATAAATTTAAAAAACTGTTGGAAAGTTGGGGGGAGGGTAGAATTCAGAAGTGGAATTAGGAAAGTTTGGTTTGGGCCTAAATTGTCCCCTAAAGGTCATGTCGGTTGGTGTCAGCTGGTGGTGCTGTCCTGGGAGGTTGGAGAACTTTAGGAGGTGGGCCTTTGTTGGATGAAGCTCCTTGAGGGTGGGCCTTTGGAGGTTTTTACCCTGGACCTGCAGCCCTGGTCTCTCTCTGTTGCATGTATGCCATGGCATGGGGTTGTCTATCACAGGCTCTATTGCTGCCACCATGCTTGCCCTGCCACTATTATGGACTGATTCTCTAACTGAGCTCTCAATAAATCTCTTCCTTCACACGTTTGTTTCGGTTGCTTTTTCTGCTACAGCAATAACAGCTGACTAATACAGAGGAAGGGGCTAGAATTTAGCTCAGTTTGCTGCTCTGCAGTATCTGAGGTTCTGAGTTTGATTCCTAGCACGGCAAAAATTGGAGAAGGATGTGGCAATCCACTCCTGAGGCAATCCCGAAACAATCAGCCATTGAAAACCCTGTAAGGGTCGCTATGACTCGATGGCACCTACCAACCAACAATATAGAAGGAGAGGTTGATTTTCCTCTAAAAAATAAATTTTATGAAAATATTAAAAATATTAACCTTAGTCTGAGGAATTTGGTCCCTCAATGGCGCTCATCTCCTGATATATCCAACAGTTTCATTCCAGCACAGATGCAAACCTTCTGATCTGTGGCAGCTTTTTAGAGATGGTTTTCATCTGAAGTGGCAACAATAGGAGTCCAGGGGGACAGCCATGGCAGTTAGAATTTAGCTTTCAAGAACATGTTTTTGGAAAAGTAGAAGCTCATTTGGCCACAGTGCAAATGGAATTAGGAGAGGGAGACAATGGAGTTTATCCACTTGATGCATGATCTAGCTCTGGACAAAGTTAGTCACACAGTGAAATAATCTGGCAGTTTTCATTTTTCTTTTCCCAGTGTTCACTGAGATTACACAGCAGAGAATGAAAGCCAAATGTCTGAGTTCCATCTAGTTCAAGAATGGGTTTAAGAGAGACATAGTGAAGGAATGGGGACCATCTGTAGCTAAGGGCTGGTCTTTGCACTCCCTGGTCCACACTGAATTCATTGCTGCTGCAAATGTTAAGTACACCTGCCAGGAGAAACATGTTATTTGCCAAGAACCTAAAATTGTTAAGAGGGATAAACTTCTAGAGTCTTTCCTTAGCTATAGTAATTAGCTCCTACTATTAAAATGTACGCCTGCAGCCGTAGCACCGTGGCGTGGGATCTCAGAAGCTAAGCAGGGTTGGGCCTGGTTAGTACTTGGATGGGAGACCACCTGGGTACACCAGGTGCTGTAGGCGTGGGAGACAGACCCAGCAACCCACGCCCAAAAATCAATCCGCCATTGAAAACCATATGAATAGCAGAGAAGCAGAGAAACACAATAGTGTTTTGCCTGTGGTATGTACGGTCGCTATGAGTTGGACACCAACTCGACGGCACCTAACAACAACAACAACAACAACAATTAAAATGTATGGGGCTGGAGTTTAGCTCAGTTGGTAGGGTGTCACTGCATTCTCTGAGGACTGGGGTTTGATCCCCAGGACCACAGAAATGGGAGGAGGATGTGACAATCCATGCCTGAAGCAATCTGGAAACAATCGGCCATTGAAAACCTTATGAGAGTTGCTATGTTGACAGCATCTCACAAGAACCACATTAAAATGTACACACTGGGAGAGTCTAGGCGTGTTAACAAAATAAATTACGGTTTCTATGATATCATCAGCCCCCTAATGAGGTCTCTAAACCAGCAGTGTCCCTGCAGTGAGAGCAGGTGCAGCAGCAGCCTTCCTGGGTTGCACACACACTCCCAGCACCTCTCACCTACTGGCTGACTCTGGCTTTCCTGGCTGCTGAGACACAGCACCAAGCAGCATCCCAGGGAGACACAGACTTGGCCTGTAAGCTCCACTACCCTGGCACCCTACAATCCTGGACTCCTCCAGTGCTCTCATTGGCACCCTACAATCCTGGACTCCACCAGTGCTCTCATTGGTACCCTACAGTCCTGGACTCCTCCAGTACTCTCTTGCTGGGTTTGGCTTCAACGCTAATAAGCAGGTGTGGGTCCTACTGGGTAGTATTCAAGTCAGGAACAGCAGCCTATTCTGCCAGTCTTACTGCTAACAGTTTTGGATGCTTGTTAATGCACAGTATCTGAAAATTTTCATTTATTTATTTATCTATGTCTCTATTTATTTACTTGGGCTGGAATTTAGCTCAGTTGGTAGAGAGCTGTGCTGCAGTCTCTGAGGTCCTGAGTTCAATTCCCAGCACCGCAAAAATGGGAGAAGGACCTGGCAATCCACTCCCAAGGCAATCCCAAAACAGTCAGCCATTGAAAACCCTATGAGGGTCGCTATGAGTCGGATCGACGGCACCTAACAACAACAACAATTTATTTATTTATTATATTTTTGAGACACAGTATTCCTATATAGCCCAGGTGGGCCTCAAACTTGTGATCTTCTTGCCTCCACCTCCCGAGTGTTGAGGTATAGGTGAGCATCGCCACACTTGACAGGACATAGTATTTTAAAAGTAAAAACTTATGCTGGGCGTGGTGGTACTTGGAAGGCTAAGGCAGGAGCATCGAAGAGAGTTTGAATCCAACTTGGTCTACACAGTGAGGTCCAAGGGCTAGCCTGGGCTACATAGCAAGACCCTGTCTCAAAAAACCAAAATAAATAAATAAAATACAAATAAATAACACTAAGGGCTGGGATTTAGCTCAGTTGGTAGAGCGCTGCGCTGCAGTCTCTGAGGTCCCGAGTTCAATTCCCAGCACTGCAAAAATGGGAGAAGGACCTGGCAATCCACTCCCAAGGTAATCCCGAAACAGTCAGCCATTGAAAACCCTATGAGGGTCGCTATGAGTCGGATACCGACTCGATGGCACCTAACAACAACAACAACAACAAGTAACACTAAAACTTATGTACTCCTTTCCCTCCATCTTTAATTTCGTAGTATGACACAAGTGGATTTTTGACTTTGAGAAAGGTTTTTTTTTTGTTTCATCATCATTTACAGATGGCTCTGACATGATAACCCTCATGGTCTGGAAGACATTTATCTGGGTGACATTTGAGATAAGCCTTTCTCTTCCCCCTTGGCTTTCAGCAGACAACAAGATCCTATGACCTATATTCCCCTCTCTCTTTTGTGGAGTGGCATTAAGAAGGCCCCAGCTGTGGCCCCTCACTGACTCTCTAAAGGGAGGGTAGAGGAGCTGTCAGTGTGGTGACAGGGCAGAGGCAGACAGTTAGCTACATCCCTTGGCTTCCCTCCCGAGAAGAGTGCCTTTAGAGCACAAACCATTCTCTTCCTTTCTTCTAAACAAGTCCAAGCCACAGAAACAGCAACTGCCCAATTATCCAACTGAAAAGAGGCCTGGGGGAGAGCTCGGTTAGTAGAACACTTGATAAGCATGTGTAAGTGCCTAGGTTTAATCCCAGCAATGCCAAAAGCAAACCAACCAACCTAGGAAAGAGAAGATGCAATGCAGTGCTGGGTGCTCCTTGTTCATTAATTCACTCACTTATAAACCAGCACTTAGTTAATTATGAGAGTGTGGCAGGCCTGTGTGGCTAACAGATGGAAAAGACAGTCCTTTCCTCTGAGAAATTCACAGCTTCTTAGAGAACTATTTGAAAACAAATAGTTTTAATGAAAGACATCATGCAGTGTAACAAAGGCTATCATAAAAATATCACGCCCATAATCCCAGTGGCTTGGGAGGCGGAGGCAAGAGGATCGCAAGTTTGAGACCAGAGGCAGTCTGCATAATTTAGCAAGACCCTGTCTCAAAAAGTAAAAAAATGGGCTGAAGGTGCAGCTCAGTGGCCCAGCACTTGCAAAGCATGCAGGCACGAGGCCCTGGGTTCAACCCCCAGTACCGAAAAAACAAAAACAAAAACAAAAACAAACCACCACCACCAACAACAAAAAACTACAAGGTACTGCTGACACATAAAATAGGACATAATTCTGACTTTTGTTCTTTTTTGCAGCACTCTAGTGTTGAAACTAGGGCCTCCCACATGCTAGGCAACTGCTCTACCCCTGAGCTGCACCCCTCAGCCCTCATTTTTTATTTATTTTTACTTTGAGATAGGATTTTGGTAAGTTACGTAGGCTACCTCAGCCTCGAACTTGCAATCCTCCTGCCTCTGCCTCCTGACTCTCTGGGATTACAGGCATGTACCATGGTGTGGCTCTAATTCTGACTTTGCAGTAACATTCTTGGGAAGGGGAGAGCGCTTGGAAGAAGGAACAGTATGTGCAAAGCTGCAGAAGCACAGCATTTTGAGAATTCCCCAACTCCAGTTTGGTAAGCCTGGATAGTCAGACAGGAGCTAGACATTCAAGAAAATACACTGAGTTACACAAATTACTGTAAAACAGTAAAAACTGTTGGCTATGTGATGGATACTTCTCTCTCTCTCTCTCTCTCTCTGTCTCTCTCTCTCTCTGTCTCTCCTTTCAGTACGTGGGGGTTGGACTCAGGGCCTTACACATACTTTGCAAATGCTTTACCACTGGGCTGTAACCTTAGTCTGTTTTTAATTTTTTATTTTGAGTCACTGTCTAATTAAGTTACACAGGCTCTTTCTGGCCTCAAGCTTGCAATCCTCCTGGCTCCGCCTCCTGAAACATTGAGATTACAGGTGTGAGCTCGGCTCCCAGCTGTGATGGCTCTAAATATGTTACCCAGCTGCACAATGTAGATATGAATCTCTGTGAGTGAAAAGGGCTGAAGAAAGCTGTATGAAATGTGTCTTTGCTCAGTCTACCTTTTTAGGGCCTGGGGTTTTCCAGGCTTTGGCTACTTTCTCAGGGGTATTTCAACAGAATTCAAGAGGAATGTGAGAATTAAAACAGCTCCCTATTAAAGCTCTCAGCTGTGTGTTGACGATGTGGGGGGATCATTAGCAGGAGCGAAGTGATTATTTCTCATGCGTTAGTCTTACAGGCAGCTGTTGTTGTTTATTTCCTCTTTTATACGGCACCAGAAATAGGGACCTGTGAACATTTACCTCAACTCTAGAAGAACTCTCCCAACCTACCAACCAATCAACCAAAAAAAGGGGCGGGGGGACGTTGCTAGGTCATTCCAGTCAGGGTTTCCCTTTCTCTTAAGCAAATGATGATCAAAGCAACTGACAAACTGTCACGGAACCTGCCAGACCTCACGCTGGCCTTGTTGTTTCTCCAGCTCCTGAACTTTTTTTCCTTCCCCCCTCATGGGCTCTGAATCCATTCCTAGCAAACTAACAGATCTGGGACTCCTGGTCTGAAGCCATCCTGTGCCTGCTGGGCTGATCTGAGTTGCCTGCTCTGCCCTCTCGTGGCCTGATGATTGAGCTTCATGGAGGTGGGTTACCCTTTACCAACACAGCTCATTTCTAGTCATAGCTTGGAAACCTAGATCACAGAATGGAGTATGGATGGATTTTGGAGCATGAAAGGAAATGCAGGGAAATATTTAACTTGTGATAGTTTGTTGCTTCTATCCTGTCTCCAGGCCTATGAATAACTAAGAATTTAGATTAGCGAGGCTGATAAGAAAGTAATGAAACTCACCACAACTTTTTGAGAAAAATTAAACTAAATGCTCAAAAATGTACCCTCTTTATTAAGTATAATTATAAGTATATTAAGTATAATTATTATTAAGTATAATTTGTCTTGTTATACTATCACATTTGATATTTTATCTTTAAAGCAATGTTGGAGTTAAATATTTCTAGTTGAATTTCTTGTTCTAAGATCCTTTCAGAGCTAAAATAAAGGAAATTATATCTTCTAAACTTAGTGTTTTCTTGATTGCCCAACAGAAGAGAATGTTTATTACAAGAAAGGTGAAAAAAATCACTAAAATTCATCAATAAGAAATTCTGACACATGGGCCCTTATGTTCTGAGTTGTCATTACCACTTGTTTCTACTTCTTATGAAGTTTAATTTCATGATATGTACATGAATTATTAAGATCAGGTTCTAATTTCCTCTATCACAGGATCTTTAGGTTTACTCCTACTTTCTTTGTCCTTAGCAGTTGAAACAAACAGGCCTATAAATGTTTTATTTATAATTTCTCAAGGAAAAAAAATAACACCATTGTTCTACCATACTATACTTGTATCCTTTAAAAGCCAAAGCCAGTAAAAGTAAATACTTTTCCATAATAGTAAAAAAAAAAAATTGTATGAGAATGAGCTATTATTTAAAACGTTTAGGCAGAGACTGGAAAGTAATGAACTAAATGACTTAAGATACCTTTAAACTCTAAGAAGCCCCAAGAAATGGACAAGCTCAGAATCTTTCTTTCCATCTGTGAAAAAGGCAGGCCTTGGAAACAGCGATAGGTTTTGCTCTTAGATTTGAGTTGTCTCTGCCATATGGTTTGTCTCTGTTGTTGTCAGATGCTGTTGAGTCAGGTCTAACTGCTCATAGGGTTTTCAATGGCTGATTGTTTCAGGATTGCTTCAGGAATGGATTGCCATGTTCTTTTCCTGTTTTTGTGGTGCTGGGGATCAAACCTGGGTCCTCATAGAGTGCAGAGCAGCACTCTATCAACTGAGCTAAACCCCAGCATTGTCTGTCTCTGTTGTTGTTAGGTGCCATCGAGTACACCGACTCATGGTGACCCAACGTACAATAGACGAAACACTATTGTCAATGCTTCTCTGCTATTCATAGAATTTTCAGTGGCTCGTTTTTTTGGGAGTGGGTTGCCGGGTCCTTCTCCCAAGCCTACAGCACCAGGTGTTCCCAGGTGGTCTCCCATTCAAGTACTAACCAGTCCTGACCCTGCTTACCTTCTGAGATCTGACTGAATCTGACGTCACAGTGTACTATGAAGATGACTGTTCATTCCTCTAACACATTTGTTCAGCCTCTACCATGGCAAGGTATCATGTCAGGCATAAGAATCCAGGAAGTAGTCAAGCGCATGGCACACACCTGTAATCCCAGCTACTTGGGAGACTGACATGAAGATCATACATTTGAAGCCCAAGGCAGCCTGCACAACCTAGTGAAACCCTGTCTCAAAAGTGAAAAATAAAAAGGGGGCTGGGCATGTGCCTCACTGGTGGAGCACTTGCTTAGCATATGTAAGGCCCTGGGCTCAACCCCTTAGTACTTGAAAAAAAATACAAAGAATCCAAGAAGAATCAAAGGATAGTATGGTGGTGAATATAACACAGCCATCCTCCACATTTGTTTCTGTCTGTAATTCTAGTCTTTATGAAAAAACTGACTCTACCCTGCAGTTCTGCATTTCCTCTGCCTTCTCTTTAAAATTCATCTCCTCAATTTTGTTTGTGACTCTGCATGCTGTGATCTTTCAGACCCCAACTCTACTTCAAGGTGCTCTTCAAGCTGTATTGTCAGTTTCCTGATTCTTTCTTGGTATCTGAAATCAAATTCATGAGAAGTTGCGGTTTACCCAGATCATCTTTTTTGCTTGGGTCACGTCTGGAGCCCATGGAATGGATCAGAAGCCCACCTGTGGCCTGGGAAAGGGAGTGGAAGCCACCTAGGGTCTTAAGCCTGACGTTTAGCATTTCTATGGCAATGACAGACATTGTGATTAACACTTCTACTAAGCATTGGTAAATATTGACTTTGAGCCTCCATTCTTGTGGGCTGTAGAGAAATTTAATTTGTATTTCTCACACCTTGCACACACACATATATAATCTTCTATAAATACATAGAAATATTGGATAAAGTGTCAGTCAAGTTCACCTTTTCTTTTGTGTATATGGTACTGAAGGGCTGAAACCAGGGCCTTGTGCAGACTTTGCAAGCTGTCTATCACTGAGCTGTATCCCAGCCCCTTTTAAATTTTTTATGTTGAAACAGAGTCTAAGTTATACAGGCTGCTTCTGGCCTCGAACTTGTGATCCTCCTGCCTCTGCCTCCTGAGTTGCTGGGATTACAAGCATGTGCCATGCCTAGCTTTTTGTTGTTGTTGTTGTTAGGTGTCATTGAGTCTAGTTCAACTCATAGCGACCCTCAGGGTTTTCAATGGCTGATTGTTTTGAGATTGCTTTGGGAGTGGATTGCCACATCCTTCTCCTGTTTTTGTGGTGCTAGGGATTGAACCTGTGTCCTCAAAGAGTGTGGAGCAGTGTTCTACCAACTGAGCTAAATGCCATCCCAGCATGCCCAGCTTAAGCTTTGGTTTTTAAATGGTGGAATAAAAACATTGATTTCCCTTCTACCTTTTTCTTTGGAATCCATCTTTCTTTCTTTCTCCTTGTCTGTCTGCCTTTCTTTTCTCCTTTTCTTTCTCTTTCTTTCTTTCTTTCTTTCTTTCTTTCTTTCTTTCTTTCTTTCTTTCTTTTTCTTTCTTCCTTTTTCCCTTCCTTCCGTCCTTCCTTCTTTCATTCTCCTCTCTCTCTCTCTCTCTTTATCTCTCTCTTTTTCTTCAGTGCTCAGAGGTTGAACCCAGGGCCTTGCACATGCCAGGCAAGTGCATGATCATGGAGAAACTCATCTTCCTTTAACTCACAATTATAAGGAGGGAGCAGGGTGTGCTGGCACACATCTGTAATACCAGCACTTGGGAGGCTGAGGCAGGAAGGTCACAAGTTCAAGGCAGCCTGGGCTACATGACAAGGTCCTGTCTTGAAAAAATAAAATAAAAAACAAAAAACCTACAAGGAAAATGAAAAAAGAATAGAAAAAGTAGACAGCCTCTTTATAATGAATCTAAAGACATCAACTAACTTAGACCACAACTTGTGAGGAAAGAATACTTAATATAGTGAAAGTCAAACAGGGATGTGAAAGATGAGGCTTAGAAATGCTAATCTTACATATGGAAACAATGACATAGTTTTCCAAAGAAATTGCCTCATCTTGTTGGCCAAGACCAACATGCCCTTGTACAGAATGAGGACAGACAAGTAGGCTGAAGCCAGAGCCTCCCTATATCTGCCTGTCATAAAAATTGGAGGTATAGGGAAGGTGAAGTGGAACAGGGACAAATAAGCTATATTTTCAGGAATCAATCTCTTGATGTGGTAGGGGGGAGGAGATACTCTGTATTAGTAAGCAAACCTGCAGTGCTGTTCACAGGGAAAAAGAAGAATTCATCCATATGTTTCATAAAGAAAATAGCCTCCAGTATGGCTCTGCCTTCATACAAGTCTCTTCATACAAGTCTCCTACAAATAACTGATTCAGGAAGATCATCACATTCAAAGATATTTAAAGAAACAAACAAACAAAAAAATTAAAAGATCACATATGAGAGAAAATGCCCAGAGCAAAGAGAGAGCTATGGCATTAGAAAATACAAAAGAGAAATAAAAAGAAATGGAGACTAGAGCAAGGAGCTCCAATGTCTGTCTCACAGGAGTTTCAGAAAAAGAAACTGGAAGGAATCGTTGTTGTTGTTGTTGTTAGGTGCCATTGAGTCAATGTCTGACTCATAGCAACCGTACACACAATGGGTGAAACAGTATTGTTAGTGCTTCTCTGTTATTCATAGGGTTTTCAATAGCTGACTGTCTTTTGGGAGTGAGTTGCTGGGTCCTTCTCCCAAGTCTATAGCCCCGGTGGTCTACCATCTAAGTACTAACCAGGCCCGACCCTGTTTAACTTCCAGATCTGATGCGATCGGATGCCACTGTGGCACAGCTGCAGGCACTGGAAGGAATGGTGAAGTAGTATTCAAAGAGAAAATGGCTATATGAGGTCCAGACAGGCAAGGTTCGGTTTTGAGATCAGGTATCAGGTATAAGGAATGCCAGCTGTGTAGAACACTATGGAACAAAGGCCTAAAGACCCAAGTCAAAGCATTTGAACAAATAAAGATGAGGATGTAGGCATCAGATGGGGACTTTCATAGTGTGAATATGAATGTCCCCCTTAGGCTTATATATTTGAATGCTTGGTCCCAGCTGATGGTGCTACTTTGGGAGATTGTAGAAATTGGCTGGGAAAAGTAGGTCAATGGGGTGGATTCTTGGGTTACACTGCCCCTGGCTCCTTCCTGTCAGGCTCTCTGTGTGCCACGATGTGAATAGCTGTCCCCCCCCATACCGTTCTACACCCATAATGTCCTGCACAAGTGCATGGGACCAAACAAACATGGATTGACCTTCTGAAACTGTGAGCCAAAGTAAATCTTTAAGTGTTTCTGACAGGTATTTGTGTCATACATTACATACATTACATACATTAGGTGCCGTCGAGTCGAGTCCAACTCATAGCGACCCTATGTACAGCAGATCGAAACACTTGCCAATTCTGTGCCAGGCAAACGATCTTATTTATGTTTAAGCCCATTGTTGCACACACTGTGTCAATCCATCTGGTGGAGGGTTTTCCTCTTTTGCGTTGACCTGCCACTCTTCCAAACATGATGTCCTTCTCCAGGGATTGATCTCTCCTGACTACATGTCCGAAATATGTAAGACGCAGTTTGGCCATTTTTGCTTCCAAGGAGCACTCTGGTTGCACTTCTTCTAGGACAGATTTGTTGGTTCTTTTGGCAGTCCATGGTATATTCAATAGACATCTCCAGCACCACAATTCAAAAGCATCAATTCTTTTTCTGTCTCTCTTGTTCAATGTCCAGCTTTCACAACCATATGATGCCACTGAAAATACCATGGCATGAGT
>VMDO01005169.1:0-114838 GCA_007922755.1 Pedetes capensis
CCATTGATTGTGAAGTTGCGTGCTGACCCAGTCGTAAGGATTTTTGTTTTGTTGATGTTTAGTCGCAACCCATATTGAAGGCTATGATCTTTGATCTTCATCAGTAAATGTTTTAAATCCTCTTCACTTTCAGCAAGCAGCGTGGAGTCATCTGCATAATGCAGGTTGTTAATGAGTCTTCCTCCAATCTTGATGCCACATTCTTCCTCATAAAGTCCAGCTTCTCGGATTATTTGCTCAGCATATAAATTGAAGAGATAGGGTGAAAATATACAGCCCTGATGCACACCTTTCTCAACTTTAAACCATTCAGTGTTTCCTTGTTCTATTTGAACAACTGCCTCCTGGTTCATGTACAGATTTCTCATGAGCACAATTAGGTGTTCTGGTATTCCCATTTTCCGAAGTGTTATCCATAATTTGTTATGATCCACACAATCAAATGCTTTTGTGTAGTCAATAAAACATAGATAGACATCTGCGTGATATTCTCTGCTTTCAGCTAATATCCACCTGACATCAGCAATGATGTCCCTAGTTCCCTGCCCTCTTCTGAATCCTGCTTGATTTTCTGTTTCAAAATAGACATGCTTAATATGATGAATATTTTTTAGAGAAAATAAAATTGTAAATGTAAAATGTGCTACATGAAACACTGCAAGGCATTTTGTAAAATAATCAACCAGACTTTCTGAAAATAAAACTATACATATGATTATTCACATAAACTGGAAAACAGATGAATAGAATATACAGACATCTTTGAACATATAATTAATGAACCTCCCAGCTTTCAGAAGATATGAGAAATAAATTTCTTTTCACTACAAATTACCCAATCTGATGTATTTTTTTAAAAAATAACAACACAAAGCAGGCTAAAAACAAAGAATGACTTCAAGTGGTTCTGCATTGGAAATATGAGTCTTCACATTGAAGAAGCACATTGAATCCTAAGAAAAAGTAGTAAGAAATACAAACTCAGATATATCATGCTAAAATACACACAAACTATACTAGAAATTACTAGAGAGGAAAATAGTTCATCTATAAAGGAGTAAGTGTCAGACTGATAGACTTCTAGTCAACAATAATAAATGTTAAAAGATAGGTACAGCAAGTTAACTGTCACCATAGAATTCTATGAAGCAATAACTCAATTTGAGAATGAAATAAAGATATTCATAAGAAAAAAAGGCTGATTTTTCTACCCTCCTCAAATCCTCACTGAAATAAGTAATCAAAGAGAGATAAGTGGCATATAAGAAATAATGGAGAAGAACAGCAAAGACAAAAGAGGGCACACATATTAGTAAATCTATATGACATAGGACAAATTATAAATCATAATCAATAACTTGGACAATAGATAAAGGAAGGTGGAAATAGCTAACTTAACATAAGAAGCAGAGCTTTTTTATTGACTAGAAGGATAGAGATAATGATTCAGTTAGTTTTCATCAAGCTAAGTAAAGATGATAAAAATTAAAGGTACTGGTTAAGTAAGTTTAAAATCTTAAAACCCAATGGAAGACAACTAGAGGAGGGATGGTTAATGGAATTTGATTTGTCTAGTAGAAGGCAAGGGCTGGGATTTAGCTCAGTTGGTAGAGCACTGCGCTGCAGTCTCTGAGGTCCTGAGCTTAATTCCCAGCACCTCAAAAATGGGAGAAGGACCTGGCAATCCACTCCCAAAGCAATGCTGAAATAGTCAGCCATTGAAAACCCTATGAGGGTCACTCTGAGTCAGATACTGACTCAACGGCACCTAACAACAACAATAAGTAGAAGGCAAGACCAGAGGAGAAGAAAGAAGAAAAACGAATGAAAAAATTGTTGTTGTTGTTAGGTGCCATTAAGTCTGTATCTAATTTGTAGTGACCCTATGTACAACAGGTAAAACACCTTGTCAGTGCTTCTCTGCTATTTATAGGATTTTTAATAGCAGATTAATTTTTGGGAGCGGGGTATTCCCGGGGATTTCCCATCCAAGTACTACCCAGGCCCGACCCTGCTTAGCTTCTGAGATCTGCCATGCTCAGATGCCACAGTGCTACAGTGGAAGCTGAATGAAAAACAGAAAACACAAATTTAACATGGCAGTGATAGTTCAAAGTCAAGAATCACAATAATAGAAATGATTATATTGACCTATCTGGAAAATAGGGATGCTATGATTGACTGCTGGGATTTAGCTCAGTGGGTAGAGCACTGCGCTGCAGTCTCTGAGGCCCGGAGTTCAATTCCCAGCACCGCAAAAATGGGAGAAGCGCCTGACAATCCACTCCCAAGGCAATCCCGAAGCACTCAGCCATTAAAAACCCTATGAGGGTCGCTATGAGTCAGATACCGACTCGACGGCACCTAACAACAACAACAACATGATTCACTGGACAAAAAATCTGCAATCAAATTAGATGCATTTACAAGAAATACAGATTATGTAAGAAAACAGACTATTGACAACAAAAGAGATGGACCAAATTATATCTAAAAGTATGATAGTGTAGTAACATATCAAATTTAAGTGATTATTAAATTATAAATAATTGTTAATAAAGAGAATTAACAAAATGATGGAGAATGTTAGGAAGAGATAAAAATTATACTATTTATACCTAAAAATGTAAATGAAATATCATTTGACAGAATTATAAGAAGAAACTTTAAAATTCATAATGGTAAATTTTTAACGAATCTCTTTCGTAATTGAACAGTTAGGTTAAGTGTTAAGAACAGACATGTGAACAAAACAATTAGCTTCTTGGAGGCTAGGTAGATATATTCTAGCACTTCAATTTAGATGATATACCTATTTTCTATTTGACTGACCATTTATAAATATGGACAATTTTCAAAAATGCTTTTTTTAAAAAAAAAGGTGTATATATTTGAACATAAAAATGTATTTTATTGGATTTACAAATTTGAAAATAATTCACAGATAGGAGAAAAATTAGCAAGTGATATCATCAGTTTTAAAAAGAGACAACTCACCTGGGATTAAACACATATAGTGTTATTTATTCCTCAGAAAATATACACATTTAAATTAGATGAAAGTTTCCGTCCATCAAGTTGTTCAAAAATAACTAATTTTACTAGCTGCTGGAGTACAGGCACAAAACCAGGAAATTTCATAAAATGAGAACAGGAGAAATTGGAAAAAATGCCTTTAAGTGGAATTGTCCATAACTACAAAAGTTGAAAATATCCTGTCCTCACAATTTCACTTTGACTTTAAATTCTAGTACAGTAGCTTTCAATTTTTTCTGACAGTATTATATACTAAAACTATATAAAACAAAAACCATTTCACATTACAAATTAGAACATACACATGTATATTTATACCCATAATCTTCCATTTAAGTGAATCCTATTCCAGTTTATTTTATTCTATTTTATTCTATCCCATCCCATCCCATTCCCTTCCATTCATCTTCAATCTAATTAATCCCACTCTGGTCACAAGCCACTCAATTGATTGCACAACATTGGTTGCATCTCTCAACTTGAAAATCACCTTGTTAGAGAAATTTCCAAACATGCTCAAAATTGTCCAATGAAGTTAAATGAAACACTGTGGTCAATAATGAAATAACATCACTCTTCTAAATGCCATCCAGTGAAAAAATGGATAGATAAATAATTGTGTAATCATAGAGTGGAATTTTCCAGAGAAACTAAACCATCCTGATATGCCTGGGTCAGTCTCTGTCCACTCCTGTTATCTTGATGTCCCAAATGGATAGTCCATTCCATCACTCTCAAGTGTACCAAAGTTTGTATTCAAAAGTCAGCAGGAGCTTCATAGGTTGGTAACCAGGACAGTCACATGAGATCCCACCCTCAGACAGTCCAGCTGACTGAAGTTTCATGCCTTGTATCACAGTCTTGAAATTCTTAATAATATGATCTTTAAATTATATTTTGGAAGTGAAGCTGGTGGGCTGATGGATCCACTGGGTGTCGAGTGGCATTGCGGGCTGGGACTTGGAACAATGCTCCTCATGAGCCGCTTGTTCAACTCCATCCGGATATCAGCTCAGAGGATGAAACCCCTTAGGAATTGCCTAGACACAACGGGCAGATGCCTGAGGAGACTCTCCACAGTTGAGAAAAATTATCAAACAGCAAGTAAACACCCACCCTGGCAAGTAAAGAGAGAATATGGAAAAAATAAAGAGTTTTATATTCTGGTAATTTTCAGGGCAGTTTTCTCCTGCTTTTGAACAGTTGTAACAGAGGGACACAAATTTTATAGCTAGCCCTGGATAAATCACTCTATTAATATTTGATTCCCCTTTCACAGATGAATAGAAATCCATTATATTGTTTTCATTAAGGAAATGGCCCACTAGACTGGCATTCTAGAAAGATCATCCTTCAGCCCCTGTTCCTGCTGCGAGTTCTAGTGTCTGTCTCTCCACCTGAACGCAATACACTGATAAAACCACTCCTTGAGCACTGTCAGCTATTATAAACATTTTGTCACTCCCATAATAAGCTTGAATCACTAGAATCAAAAAAGGAAAGAAAAGAGCAATCTTCTGCCACTTGTCCTGTCTTCTTCCTGTTCTGTGTCCACTCCCCTCTCAGACGTTTCTGTTTGCCTCTGATTGCCATCCATTGAGCCCTCGTTGTCTGGTGGAGGGTCCTTTTGCAATGCTGCACCTGGAGCACTTAGTGTACATTCAGGTGATTACCTTTGTTGATTAGTTTTTTCAATTCCTCTTATCCTTTCAGTAAATTTACTTGGGTCACCTTGAGGGTGCTTCAGTTCTAATTTAAATATATTTTTTAAACTTTCTGTACTCCCTGACAGCTACTCTTTACTCAGTTTTCTCCATGAGATATTCTGCAAGTTTGTTCTCCTTTACTTCCCCCTCAGATATATGAAGTTCAGAAACAACGCCATCAAACAGAGGCTGAAAGGCGGCTTCCAAAGATTATTACATCCTACTCTCTTCAGAAGGACTGCAAGGAAGTCATGTCTGAAGAGTGAAGACTTATTCTACTTAAGAGATTTCTGAAGAAGGGAGAATTCACAGCCTCCCACCATATACCCTTTTAGGATTAAGTAGCCCTGTCAGGAAATTTTTCCCTATATCTAAACTAAATCTAGCTGAATGTTTCTTTTAGGACAGGCAAAGTACATGGTGTTCATTTAATCGTCAAACTAAGTATTTCTTTTTGCTCTGACATGCCTCAAGGTGTTTCAGGATGGTGGTTGGATATGTCAGAGACAAAATGCATTTTATGTTATTTGGTCTGAATTTCCATTAGGTGCCTGTTTGTCTGGACAAATAGGCAGGAGTGCCTATCTTTAAATAATGAGTTTGGAGTTACTTCGAGAATTATTTACCAGTGAGTGGTCCCTTCAGGATGAGGAAAAATAGCTGGTAAAATCATTGGTGAGGGTTATAAAACACCCAAGTTGGTAGTGTGAACAGCTTCACACTAGATAAATCATGCTTCTATAATCTATTTGGAATTTTTGAAAGAGTTAACAAAATAGTGAAGTGTAGAGATGTGGTGGGCATTAAATATTTAGACATTCAAAAGGCTTTTGATCAAGCCACTAACCAGAAGACATTTAGGATCCATTTCAGCTTTCTGTAGGACTCAAGAGGTGAGAAGTAAAATTCTGTGCTGTAAAGCCTTGATGTTAAAAAAAACTGGATAACAATGAAAATAAAAGTAGAAATAAATGATGTTAGTTTGAAAGAGGTTAATAGAAAGGCGCACCAGGGAATGGTATTGGAGGCAGATTTCTTGTTTATGTTAACACCAATCAATCTAGAGATGCTTCTAAATAATGAGGTTGCAAAAATGTGTTGGTGGTAGAGTTATTTAGGCTAGTCAGTAGTGAGGAATACTTTGAGGAACTCCACAAGAAGCCAACAAAAACTAGATAGATGAACAATTGGATGTCAGATAAAATTTAGTTAAGACAAGAGAATAGACATAAGAAATAATTTAAGCTACTGATGCATACTGATAGATTTTGAATTAACTACAACCTTTCAGGAGAAAGGTCTAACAGTCATTATGAACATTTCAATAAAGGATCTGTTCACAGCAAAAAGATTATAGTAAAGGTCTACAGAAGTGCAAGTGCAATGATTAGATGCATATGAGAAGAGATGAAAAAGGTCAGGATTATTCAGGATTATTTTATTTGGAAAGGAGAGAAAGTAAAAAGAAATTTGTTGAGGAAGGTAAAAATATGAAACATTAAAATAGAAAAAGCAAGTCAAGTGCTTCTATTCATTCTTGCACATAGTACTAGGAATTTAAGGGAATTAGATAGCCTGAAGTTTAAGTGAAAATGAGGGAAAATGTATATATAATTCATAGTTGACATTAAGAGCTTCCTGCATGGATACCAACTACTGAACAAGGCATCAAATGGGTTACATATTCACAAGGGTGGGCTGAGATTAAACTTTGTCCACTAGATCCTAGATGGTGTGTGAATGTATGTTCTTTCATAGACTTTCTTTATTTGAATTAATTTATATGTCTGTCTCCCTCATTGGCTTAAAATTTTCTGGAAAGCAGAGATTTTTGTCTTACTTTTTTATCCTTTCCCCTTTCTTCTTGAATGTCTACTTATATGGTTTTCTCCCAGAGTGTAGTAAACACTTGCAGATTTAGAACTCTGTGGTAAGAGAGTGGGAAAGATTTAGCAATGCAATCTGTGATTTTCTTCCTCAAGTGTATCTATCCCCATCACCCCAAGAAATATGTATTTAATGTGTTTCATATTCATAGCAGTCAAACAATAATGAAAAGTACTGAGATGAAATCAGAGAAAAGAAAAGAAGAAAAGACAGAAGTTATAGACCATTATTTGCTATACATTTTAATCCATGTATTCGTCCTAGCAATTAAAAAAAAAAAACAGCATTAGTAGGGACTAGTCACCACTTCTTTGGAAAAGGAAATGTTCCTAAATTTTTTCTATCCTCTGCCCCTGGCCTACTCCTTGAAATACCTAAGAGCTCAAGAAGTTGACTTTTAGTGCCTTCTTTGTTGTTGTTGTTGTTAGGTGCCATCGAGTTGGTATCCAACTCATAGCGACCCTCATAGGGTTTTCAATGGCTGAGTGCTTCGGGATTGCCTTGGGAGTGGATTGCTAGGCCCTTCTCCCATTTTTGCGGTGCTGGGAATTGAGCTCGGGCCTCAGAGACTGCAGTGCAGTACTCTACCCACTGAGCTAAATCCCAGCCCAGTGCCTTCTTTAGAAGTTATTTAACCTTTAAAAAATCAAACAGAAACTTGTAATCATCTTAGAGCACATTTTTAAGAACTCAGTTCTTACTAAGTCTTAGAAATACAGAATCACCTTTTCTTGGAGTTTTCCCATGACCTGGAGTCTATTTATTTAATAATATGGAGTACCCTGGAACTATTCATTAGAGAAACAATATTGATCAAAGTACTATTTATCATTTCTAAAGATTGGGAGTTGTTGCATGCCATCAAATTGGATCCAACTCATAGCAACCATATATACAACAGAATGAAGCACTACCTGACACTGTGTCATGCACATCATCTTTTCTATGTTGTGTCCAGTGTTGCAGGCACTACATTTCTTCTCATTTTGAGTCCTACCACATCACCAAAAGAAATCCAGGGGCTTTACTCCATTCCCATCATTAAGGTTGACTCTACTTTGAGGAGGTAACTCTTCCCCAGTAATTTCTTGAATGCCTTCCAGTCTAAGGGCACTCATTTTCCAGTGCTATATTTGACAGTACTTCTCTGATATTCATAGGGTTTTCAATGGCTAATTGTTTCAGAAGTTGGCTGCAAGATCCTTCTCTCTAGTCTGTTTTAGTCTAGAGGCACAGCTGAAATCTGTCCACCATAGGTGGTCCTGCTGGTATCTAAAGCACTAGTGGCATGGCTTTCAGCATCATAGCAACAAGCAAGCCCGTGCAGCATGACAAAATGACAGACATGTGGGGGAAAGGTTTAGAATAGAAGGGGAAAATTGAAGCAATAAACAAGCAATTAGAATGTAGAGTAATAAGCCCTCTATTAGGGGAAGGGTGGGAGTTATAGGAGCACAAAGAACAACATGTAACCCAGGACTCAGGGGTAAAGTAGGGCTTCTTAGAGAAATCTATGTTTAAGTTCAGTGATGAAAGATTGGGAGAAGAAAGGAGCACTCTGGGGTGTTGGAGTCAAGTCCCAGGTCTAGCCTGAAGCCTACACATGGCATCTGAAAGATGTTCAGTGTAGCTAGGCTAATGAGCTCGGTCATTAACATTAAAGGTAAGATAAGCACTAGACCCAAGGTCAATAAAGACTTAGTACTTGAAATTTTGGATTCAAGGAAGTGCAGAACAGTAATAGGAAACTCAAAGCTGATGGCAGAGGGATGAGCATATTGCATTAGTTTGAGTTTACAAAGAATAGATGCTAAGGCTAAACTAGAACTGCAAGGGACCCATTGGTAGAGGAAGCAGGAGTATGTGGAGGATACTGATTAGGATACAGATCTCACAAACAGGGGAAAATTGTATAGAAAGAGACTTAGACTATATTACCATTACCAGAAAGATTCAGCAAAGCCAGTGGGGGGCTCTGGAGCCCTAACTGCCTTTTTGAGGAATCCACTTTATGCAGGAATGAGACTGTTTTAATATGTGAATTAGTAAAGATGTTGCCAAGAAACAGAACCAATAGGATGTGATATATATATATATATATATATATATATATATATATATATGAATAGATAATACATATACAACTATGTCCATAATATATGTGTATATAACCTATATAAATACTTCCCATTATATATATACACATATACAGTCTCATGTCACATAATGATGGTCCCATCAGAAATGAACAATATATACGATGATGTTCCCATAAAATCACATCACCTAGTGACATTGTAGCCACATTAGTCCATGTGAGTACACACTGTGATGTTTGCACAATGACAAAATTGCCTAACAATGCATTTCTCAGAAAATATCCCTGTTATAAAGTGACCATGACTGTCTATAGAGAAAGAGAAAGAAAGAAATAGAGAAATCTTAAGGAATTGACTCATGTGATAGTGGAAGCTGACAACTCCAAAATCTACAAGACAAGCTGAAGGTCTAGGGAAGAGTTACATTGTGAATGTAAAACCTGTCTGTTGGAAAAATTCCTTCTTCCTCCAGGGAGATCAGTCTTTTTCTATTGAAACTTTCAACTGATTGGACAAGGTCCACCAAAATTATAGAGGGTAATCTGCTTTTTTCAAAATCTACTCATTTAAATGTTAATCTCATATTCAAAATACATTCACAGAAATATCTAGACTAATGTCTGAACAAATATCTGTTTAAATTGTCACAGAAAATGGTCCCTCTCAGTACGGCTTTGAATACTTGGTCACTGATTAGAACAGCTGGCAGGTAGTGGGCCTGGTCACAGTAACAGAGGTGGGGATGAGGGAGGCAGCAGTGGGGGCCCTCAGTTTCTATGCTTCTGTAGCACATCTGTGCACCTCCTGTTCATGGCCGCCACTCACATGAAAGCAATGATCAAGGCAGCATGGAATGAGCTGTTTGGAGTTTAACCAGATTCAGTGGGCAAAATAAAGGTTTGAAAAAAAGCAATGGACAAGTGGAAAAAAGAACCCAGGTAAGCAGGAGCTATTCAGGCAGACATGACTGAGGGAAAAGTGTAGAGCAGAAAGCACAGCAGAAAATCAAGGCGTGGTACTGTGAGAAAACAACAACAACAACAACAACAACAACAACAACAACAACAACCCATTACATGACAGACACTATGTAGGTATTTCAAATACATAATCTCATCTATGCTCCAAAACCCAATTAAACATAATTTAATATCACCATTGTAAAAAGAAGAGAATGAGGATAATGGAGGCTAAATAACTTGGCTAAATGTACCTGGCTAATTAGTAAAGAAACTAGATTAGAATTTGTCTTCCTTACCCTAAATCCTATACCTTTCTACTGTACTCTATCAACTTTCTTATCTGAGGGCCAAGAACCCTACTGAATAAGGAAACTGGCAAGAGGCAGCAAAGCGAAACATCTTTTACATGAAGTAAACCATCTGCTTCAACCAAGAGGCATCTTATCACATTCCCTACTGAGGCAGCTTGCAGTCCCCAGGGAAGTCCAGGCTGATGCCCATAGGTGAAAGCAGGAAAGGAAGCAGATTCAGTCTGGGAAGCAGTGGATAGGAGGGCAGCCACCAGCAATGTGGGCTGATCCCAGCACATCTTTGTGGAATGGGAATGAACTCAGAAACAGAAGGCAGTTTCCCTTTGAAAGTCCGTCACATTCACAATGAGGGTGATGAAAGTCTCTGCTTCCTTGCCTTTTAGGTGACTTCAATATGGCTAGACTTTGAAATATAATACTGTACTGAATTTTGTATTGAATGTGGTGGTACAATATTCAACTATAAAAGAAGGGGCTGGAACAGTACTTTTCAAATACTTGCTGCTCAGAATCCCTCTGCCCTTTTCCACTTACAGGTATGATCTTATCTATTGATATTTTCTTTCTGAAAAGGCCTTCTCTCAGGTTGCCCTATTTTTCATTGTGTAATACACTATATTTTGAAAATGAATAGGCCCAAACAACTTGGATATGTTGCTATTACTGTGCCGTTCTTTTGAAGAAATTCTCCACTTGGCATTTGCACTTTAATCAGACTCCATGCTGCTATGATAGCAGCCCCCTCTCTTGCCAGACCCCAGCACCACCCAAGCACTGACTCTTTTGTACATCTCAATGACTCCTGTCATTCTTAACACCAAGGGTGCTCCTCCTGACATCCTGAGATGTTGAGACGCAGCTGGAGGCTTTCTTCCCACCTCTTTTCAGCAAGGCCCTCTGCAGCCACACAGAGCAATCTGCAGACGCACAGTGTGGCTGGCTCCCTTTACTCTTCTCGTCCGTCTGCTCTACCCACCCTTATTCTTGATGCTCACTTGAAAGGCTCATACATCATATGTGTAGGTTCTCATGGGCACTAATGCTAAAGGGACCACAGCCAGAGGAGCTATTGGGAGGCAATAAATCGATTAAGAGTTGTTTGTGTGACAGAAAAATACTGAAGATTCAGCCCACACATGTAAACATTGAGCATGGAAATGGTGGCATTTTTAAGTGTAGTTGGGAGAATTTCTAAATAAGACTTTTCTGGGGGCAGAATCGAGTCATATAGCTGTGAATATCATCAGCATGACAGAGTCCAATTTGTACAAAGAAAAAAAGGCAATGAGAGCTGGGCGCAGTGGCAAGCACTGGTGATCCTGGCTGCTCAGGGGGATGCTGAGGTAAGGAGGATTGCAAATTCAAGGCCAGAGGTAGCCTGAGCAACTTTGTGAGACTCTGTCTCAAAAACAAAACAAAACAAAACCTTTAATAAATTGAGATTTAGGGTGCAGTTCAATTGTAGAGCCCTTGACTAACATGCATGAAATCCTGGGTTCGACCCTTCCCTACCAAAAAAATAAAGAAAAATAAAAAAAGAATAATGTGTGTTGAGCATCATATTAACTGTGATCTTTGAAGACAGGAACCAAAGGTCTTAGCACTTTTAGTGCTCAATTACAATTCTGGCCATAATTTTGCTTAATTAATATGTGTTTAACTGAAAGGAGCCTGCAGATGTACCACTGTGGCGTCCGTTCCTGTCAGGTCTCAGAAGCTAAGCAGGGTCAAGCCTAGTTAGTACTTGGATGGGAGACTGCCTAGGAATGGTAGGCTTGAGAGAAGGACTCGGCAACCCACTCCCAAAAATCAATCTGCCATTGAAAACCCTATGAATGGCAGAGAAGCACTGACAATAGTGTTTTGTCTTTTGTATATAGGGTTGCTATGAGTTGGACACCAACTCTAGGGTACCTAACAATAATGAAAGTTAAAGGAATTTTACAGCAAGAGAAGCTGTTACTCTTAAGTATATTTGTATGCAATTTGCTATGGAGTTTTGAGTAATCAAGTAAAAGATAAGGACTCTCCTCCCAAGAAAAAGTGCATGCACACAACCAAATCTGCATTGTTTCAAGAAGTGTTGTTACCCACCTAGCACTGAGGTGCTACCAAGAATCACAATGGAGACTTTCACAGCTCAGGATTCTAGTGTAAGAATTTCAAGAAACACTATCCCCCACAATAAAAACACAAGGAACAATGAAAGATCCACAACCAGTGTTACATGATCTTCTGAGAAGTCAATGACCTAACATCTAGAAATAACCCAAACATTTAGTCTTGATATGAAGAAATTTTTTTAATCTCCTGTACTATTCATACTTTGATGTAAACAGCTTAAGGGAAAGGAAGATTTATTTTAGCTCATGGTTTCAGAGGGTTCAACCAATGGTGACTTGGCTCAGTGTTTTTGAACCTGTAGCAAAGCAGAACATCATGGCATCAGGAATGTGTGCAAGAGGCTGTTCACTTCATAGGAGACAGGAAGCATAGAGTGAAAAAAGGACTGAAAACTAGGTATGTAATGTTTCAAGACATGTCCTTCAGTGGCCTACTCCCTTCCTTTAGCTAGCTTCCACTTCCCAAAGTTTCTACCACCTCCCAAGATGGTGCCACCAGCTGTAAGCAAATGTTCCACACATAAACCTGTGGTTAATATTTCATGTTCAAACCACAACACCTCCCTAAAGCTCATCTGAAAATAGGGATGAATACTTTTTTCTTGTCTATACTGTTATGGTACTTAGTAGAATAATTTATGTGAAACGGTTGTGAAACCTCTTAAGACAACCAATTTTCATTGTTTTTTATTATTGTGAGAACCTAAGCCATTTATTCTGTGTTAACTTGTTTTGTGTTCTTCTTTTTTATCCTTTATCTTTGCCTTGATATTTGGTGAAAAAGTGTTATTAGCCTATAGTGGTTGCTCTGTATGCATTGAATCTCTAGCAACAAAAACATCTCAATCTTCCATTAGTATCCAGGAGATTGCTAGCAACATGCATACCTTAGCTCATGTTGTTCTTGCAAAGAGCTCCAGGTCACAGTTTAAAAGATTGAGATTCAAATACTTTCTTCCATTTGTTTGGAGGAGATGACACAACCTCTTTGTACAATTGTGCTTTGTACAAGTTTACATATTTGAAAAGTGGCAATATCCTAGCAGGATTATTTGAGAATTCAAGCAATACTGTACTTAAAATAATACTTTGAAAATTGTAAAGCTCTGTGGGAGACAAAGAATAGAAGTGTGATAGTGTCAGCTCTTTTGCTGCCTGGATACTATGAGACAGAAGGGGGCATTTATTATTTTGTCTGCCTAGCCCCCCTAATGAGACCCGAATTGGTCTTCAGATTCTATCCTGTTACTTCACATGTGGGAGTAGGAACTCTTCCATACCCTCTCCCCAGCCACAATGATTGGTCCCTGGTTGGGCCAGTCAAAGACTGGTCCCTATAATTTTCCAAGTTTGAATTAATACACACAGAACTTTACCCCCAGGAGGCAAAGTGGGGCAGCTATGCGTCTGGAGTTTTTCGTGGCTCTAGTTAAGCCTCAAGGGACAAGCTATTTTGAAAGGATAAAGCCGATAGACAACACGTCACAGACAGTAGAAACAAAAAGAATCCTGAAGTGACTTAAGTTCCTTAAGCCTCAGAAATCACTCTAGTCGCTGCTTTCTTCAGGCTTGGTTGTCCCACAATTTCTTCAGTTCTCCAAAACACTCTTGTTATTCCACTTGCTGAAGTTACTTTGATGTGCGTTTCCATGACTTGCACACAGAAGAATGCCAATGGACACAGGCCTTCTATGTGGCTCCAAAGAAGTTATTGTTGTTGTTGTTAGGTGCCATCGAGTTGAGTCCGACTCATAGTGACCCTCATAGGGTTTTCAATGGCTGACTGTTTCAAGATTGCCTTGGGAATGAGTTGCCACATCCTTCTCCCATTTTCCGGTGCTGGGAATTGAACTTAGGACCTCAGAGACTGCAGAGCAGTGCTCTACCAACTGAGCTAAATCCCAGCCCTAAAGAAGTTATAGGGGCATGCTTACCAAAATTATGTCTCCTTTCATCGGCCGGGAAGAAAACCTCTTGCTCCACATTCTGGTCCTAGCTCAACGGAACCGACCTTTCGAGTTTTATTGCCCATAAAACCAATATTGTCGGTACCACTTGCCTAAAGAGCCAGGGAGCTGACTCTCCACAATTTAGCATGGCTTATTCCTCAATGCAGAACCTGCCTGGAAAAGCACCTAGCTCTAAATTCATCTTTGTGCTTCTTGCAGCTGGAATGTGTCTTTAAGAACCCCACCTGAGGGAGATGACATGAATAGGGCAATTTGGGTTGATTGGAGAGCAGATAAGCATGAGGAGGAGACAACAGCAGGAAAGAAATGATTTCTGAGCAAGAGGAGATTGCTGCTGTTTGTCTGTTTTAGCCCATGGAACCCAATAATAATTTCCCCCAAGTTTCATATTTCCTGCCAATTGAGTCCTATAATCACATGTGTAGGAAGGTCTGAATTACTTTGCTTGTCAAGGAGGAGTGTTGTTCTGTTCATAAGTGGAGAGCTAACATGCCGCTTTGTCCTCAAGTCAAGTGAAGATGGATCTATCTGAATAGAAATGAGACTGTCTAAAAACTCCTAGTTAATGCCAGTGTAACACGAAGTTTTCGATCATTCCAAAATCTTAGCATAATATTTTAAGTTAGGAATCACAAGAATTAATTCTGTCACACTTTTAAATTGGAACTATAAGAAACCAATGTATTTCAACTAAAAACATCAGTTTTTTAAATTGTCTGTATAAATCTGTCTGTGGAATGTGTCACTCTCAAGACACAACAGACACAGACTAAATAAACCTATAATTATCTTTAAAGCCCGTGAACTATCCTAAAATTTTTCTTTTCCTAAGAAAACACTGTATCTCTTTGGCCTCTGTAGTAAAAAACTTCCCTAAGAATCCTAACCCCCATGTGTTTTTCAGTTTACCATACGGTGGGGGCTTGTGTGCTGCTCTAATGCTGAAAGCTATGCTATTGGTATTACAGATACCAGCAGCATCACCCATAGTGGATAAGTTTCAGCTTAACATCCAGAATAAGACAGACTCGGGAGTAGGGCCTAGCAGTCACTCCTGAAACAATTATCCATTGAAAACCCTATGAATAACAGAGAAACAATGTCAGATATGGAGCTGGAAAATGGGCCCCCAGGTTGGAAGGCACTCAAAAGAGAACTGGGAAAGAATTGCCTCCTCAAAGTGAAGTCAACCTTAATGACATGAATGGAGAAAGACCCTAGGGACCTCCATTTGCTGATGTGGCATGACTCAAAATGAGGAGGAACAAGTGTAAACATCCATTAATAATTGGAACATGGGATGTACACAGTGTCTGCAACAATGGGCTTAGACATAAGTAAGATTGTGTGCCTGGCACAGAATCAGGGAGTGTCTCCTTCTGTTCTACATTGGTCACTATGAGTCAGACCAGACTTGATGGCATGTAAAAGCAAGAAGAATCTTAAATGGTGTTGCCTTTCATCTGTCAGCACACACTTTCTGATGCCCAACTTCTTTCCTGTTGCTGATGTATTCATAATTCCTACATTTCATATTCCATAACTGTCTCTATGCTATACATGAAACTAGCTAGTCCCAGGGGTTTTGTTTGTGTCTGTCTTTAGGAATTTAAAAAATATTGTTGTTATATCAGCCCCTTCACAGTTTCCAGGTTCTCTCTGAAATTAAACAAATATGTAGAGGTGGTTACTAATTGCTTAATGTTATTCTCACTTTTTTCTGCGTGCTATTGTACATATGTCTGCAGTTAATCTTTAAGAAAATTAACTATGTCACTTGTATGTAAAAAACATTTTAAGTATTTATATCCTCTATTAAAATAAAAATAGATAATTTAACATTTAGTTTCCAACCTCATTTTATAGAAAGTAGTAACATTTCCCTTTAGTTATGCCTCACTCTCTGTTACACTATTCCTGGTAACTCTATTCTACTAAAGATAGATTTATAAATGTCAGAACAAACAACTCCTTTTATGTGTCATTTAATAGATTTTTATTTTTCTATTTCAATTTCCCCCCAGATCCACTCAATTTTTTAAAGATAATTAGATTTTAAGCATTATCCTTCAGGTTTTCAAGCGCTATTGATCTAAATATGATTCATGTTGTCAATTGGTTTTTTAAAAACTTAGCCTGTATTCACACATAACTCAAGATGTGTGTAATTTCCTAGCCTTCTGCCCTTTTGCCCTGAATAATATATAGTAGTAAATTTGTAAGTACAGTAGCTTATGTCAGGGTAAATTATTGAACTAAAAGTTTAATATACGATCTGAGGAAAATACTACATTTTCATAGAAGGCAAACTATGAATCTCCTTAGATACTTATTTCAAGTTTTTTTTCCCCAAGACATGAAGTTATATATCTATATCCTTATATTTGTAACTATTTGATTTTTTCTGTTCACTAAAGTGCTATAGAATATATTCAAAAAGATTTTCATATTTCTACAGGTACTTTAAAATGTGCTAGTGTATATTATACAATTATTATAATGATTATGTTGGTTCATATAAGATTTGGTTTGATGTTTTCCAAACATTTTTCCCACAATATAATTTTATTTATTATATCAACAATATACAAGCACATTTCTAAACAAAACTGAAGCAGGTAAGGAAAAAGGGAAGCACCACCACTTTAATTATCAATTCATATATATTGGGTTGGCCTGAAGAGGTAGCCCTGTGGCATCCAATCCCGTCAGATCTCGGAAGCTAAGCAGGGTCGGGCCTGATTAGTACCTGGATGGGAGACCACCTGGGAACACCAGAAGCTGTAGCCTTGGGAGAAGGACCTGGCAACCCCCTCCCAAAAATCAATCTGCCGTTGAAAACCCTATGAACAGCAGAGAAGCACTGACAATAGTGTCTCCCCTGTTGTACAGAGGGTCGCTATGAGTCGGATACCGACTCGACGGAACCTAACAACAACAACAACAACAACAACATATATTGGGTACATATACACACAGACACACACATATATATACATGTACACATACACCCTACATACAACTTCCAAATCCCACTTCTTTCTACAGATATAATCCCCTTTTGTGGTTTAATGTATTTCCTCCTCGAATATTTTGATGTAGTTAAATACACATATATCCCTAGCTCCAAATATATTTGTTTTCCATGTTTTGACATTCTATAACTTATGCCCAGACACATTCATGCTTTGCATTTACTCTTTCCCCTTTCTGGAGTGTCCTTCCCCAGGATGCCCACTAGACTGATTCCCTCCCTTGTCTTAGATTTTACCCAAATATATCCTCTTATTAGACTTTTTCTAAGTGTTCTATTAAAAATAGACATTGTCTGTACACATATTTCTTGCCCATCTCTTGTTTATGACTTATTGTCTGGTTATTATCATTTTATATGATAACTAATTTATTTTGAGGTACTTGGGATTTGAACACAAGACCTCGCATATGCTAGGAAAGTACTCCACCACTGAGCTGCACTCCAGCACATTTTTATTTTTTATTTTGAGATAGAGTCTTGCTAAATTGCACAGGCTGCTTCTAGCCTCGAACTCACTCACTCAGCCTCCTGAGTCAATGTGATTACAGGTACACTATGCCCTGCTTGATGGTTGATCTTGATTTTCAAATTGATTGGATTAAGAAATGCCTAGGAGATCACTAAAGCAAACTCCTGGGTGTTTGTCTATAATAACATTTCCAGGGACAATCAGGTCATGAAGGTTCAGGCATAATGAATGGGTTAGTCCCTTGAAGGATAGATAATATGCCATTACTGGGAGATGGTGAAAGGTAGGAGGTAGGGCCTAGTTGGAAGAAGTAAGTCATTGGGTTGGGGGTGTCCTTGGGACTCTATCTTGTGCTGGCCCCTTCCCATTTACCCTCTTCTTGGCTTACCAGTTGTGATAAGGTGAAGTTCTTCCACTACTAGCTTCTGCCACCAATGTTCTACAGAAGCACATGTGGCCAAGAGACTATGAATTAAAACTCTGAAATTATGAGCCTAAGTAAAAAATTCCTTCCCTTAAATTATCTCTTTCAGGTATTTAGTCACAACAATGATAAAAGTAACTAATACACCATGTAGGTAATACATTACATATTTAGGCTTTTTATGTAACCACTGTAATACAAGGTCTGAGAAAGTTTTTTTTCTTTGGTTAATTTACCACTATGCTCTCTGTAGGGAAAAATTGAGAGGAAATTGGCAAAAACTCCCAAACTGAGAAAATAGCTTTTGAATATCAGGTTTATAAATTAGAAATCTAGGGAAAATGAAAGTAACTTAGTTGCACATTTGTACAAAACCCTTCCTGATTGGACAATTGGACTGAAAGCTGATTGGCTCAGGCCATTCTGTTGGCAAGCTATATAAAGAGCTGCGCTGTAGCAGCTCAATCCTTTTTTCACCTTCTTGCCTGTTCCTGCCCAGGCCACTGATGAGGAAACACCTCTCCTGCTGCTCTCCCCTGGACCTTTGGTGAGGAAAGAACGCTCTCCTGTTGCAATCATCTATAAGGAAAGAACCTGCTCTCCGTCTGATCACTAAGAAGCAACAGCTGTCTCCTCATGACCACCGAGATGACCAACACAGGTGTTTGCCCCGGAAGGCAAAAGCGCCTGAGGCTTTTCCTTTCTCCTGTCTCCTCAGGGGTCCTGAGGGCCGCAGGAGTCCGAGCCCCTCACCCGAGGGTCCCAAGTGAACTGTGTTTAGTACCTGTGTGCACTGCGGCGCCGCCCATTGGAACCTCCAGGCAGGGCCGGGAGGCATGCGCCCCACACTCTCAACCTCTAAAAAAATCCTAACACAAGGAGGAATTTGCTTTGTGAATGAATGAATACTGTGCTGATTATATGCATGTGTTTTGGAGCCAGCTTACCTGGATTCAATCCCAACTCCAATAGTTGCTAGTTGTGTGATCCTCACAACTTCTTTATTCTTTGGTTTCCTCTTTAGCAATCTAGGGATAATGACAATATTAATCCCCTGGGTTGTCATAAAGATTAAACAAATTTGATACATGTAAAGTAGATAGGGTAGTTCCAAACATATAATCTTTACTAAAGTTTGAGCTAATAAATATAGCAGCATGTTAGTAGTAGCAGTAGTATAAAAGTAGGGTTTTTTTTTTTCACTCAATAATGTCTTAGAACCACATGGACCTCCATCACATATAGGTACACCCAAATTTTATTGCTATAATTCTTATTGCCTTATTATTGGGTTGACTTATTCTAATGGATGTGACTATTTCCTTATTATTGGATGAAAAAGGTGTCTGTGTGGGTGTATGCACATTTGTTGGTATCTAACTTAATTTTTGCCTAAAGGGTAGCCTAACTGTCCCAACATAATCTATTGAAAATATTCTTCTCTCATATTGTTGATATCATATCTCTAATATACTCTATCCCAAATACGTGTATGTCTGTTTCCCAACTCTTATCATTTTAATTTATCTCCTCATGTATCCATATGCAAGTAATGTATTGTTTTAATTATAATAGCATCATTGTTTGTTACAAAACCTGTTTATTTTAAGTTGTTTATATTTGAAAGATTGTTATTTCATTAAGGTAAATGAATTTCAGGAATTTTTGAAGCCAACACAGCTTATGTAGTAAAATCTTTAATATCAACTTACTTAATATTTGTTCATTGTTACTGAAGTTGTCATTCATATTAATTTAACCATTGTATTATAATAAATGCCTGCAGCTGGATCCCTGTGGCATCTGATCCCGTCAGATCTCAGAAGCTAAGCAGGGTTGGGCTTAGTTAGTACTTGGATGGGAGAAAACCTGGAAACACCAGATACTGTAGGCTTGGGAGATGGACCTGGCAACCCACTCCAAAAAATCAATCTGCCAATAAAAGCCCTATGAACAGCAGAGAAGCACTGACAATAGTGTTTCCCCTATTGTATGTAGGGTCATTATGAGTTGGATACCGACTGGATGGCACCTAACAACAATTGTAATAAATGGATTTATTAAGCATTCTCAAGTAATCTTCAAAAAGAATAGATCAACAACCTTCTGCTAGCTCAGTACTTCTCAAACTTGGCACTATTCATATTTGGACTGCATTTCACTCTGTTGGAGAAATCCTGTGCACTACAGGATGCTTGTCAGCATTTTTGGTTTCTACTCATTAGATTACTGTAGAAGTACATGGCAATCCAGTCTCAAGGCAATCTCAAAACAATGAGCCATTGAAAACCTTATGATGGTTGCTATGAGTCAGACTTGACTCAACAGTACCTCACAACAGCAGCAACAACAACCCAGTAGATTCCAGTGCCTCCACTTGTCTATCCTCTCTTTCCCTTACCCCTCCTCTCCTCTCTTCTATTCTTTTCTCTTCTCTCCTCTTCTCTTTTCTCCTTTCTCACTCTCTCTTTCTTACTCTCTCTATTTTTTGCTCGTGGTTGAGGATCACTTCTCTAGGTTGTTATTTTGCTAAATAAGATGATACTGTTAGTCTAATTCTAAAAATTTAGAACTTATTCAAAATGTATCATAAAATATAAATATTTTCCAACTTTAATTGCCTAAAAATGTAATAAGATGAGAGTAAAGAAGTGGATAAAAAGAGATAATAAAAGGAAATAATAAAATACCTGTGGAACATAGGGATTCTAAAAATGTCTACAACAGTATCTTTCTTCCCACATACTCCTTTGGAATGTGACAGTTCTACTTCCTCAGCCAGAAGTATAGCCTATTTACCTTTTTCTGAATTTGCTTATCCTGGCAATGATTTGACTAATTTGGTATAGTAGAAGTAACATTTTGGAACTTCCAAGTGCAAGCACTAAGAAGGCCTGATGGACCGATGAAGCAGAGGTACCATGTGGAGCACCCCTAAGACCAGATGGAGAGAGAGAAATGCCCAGTCAGCTCCAAGATGTGAGTGAAGCAACCTTGAATATTCTAGCCTCAGTAGAAACAGACAAACCATGCCAATGTGACCTCTGCCCAAATTAAATCTCATGAGCAATTAAATGATGGATGTTATAAAAAATAACAAAGAAATTGATAAGAGAAATGGAGTACTACTACCACAAAAATCTATATCATTTGGTATTGACTTTGGTATTAGATAAATGGTATATGCCTAAAGGATTTTGAGGAGGTTGTTGATATAGGCTGAAAAGATAGGACAGCAATTGCTATTGGAAGCTGGGGGAAAATTAACCTGAGTTGGGTACCAGATGAACAATTAGAAAAACTACTGCCCACTGTAACATAGAAAGTAAAACAGACATCTCTACCAGGCAGAGAAATGGACCCCCAAAATGCACACATCCTAACTCTAGGAACCTGTGAATATGTTACTATGCTTGGCAAAAGGGGCTTTTCAGAAGTTATCAAGTCTATAGACATTGAGATATGGGGCTCAGCTTAGATTATACAGCTGGAGCTGATAAATGAGTGTTGTGACTATAGAAAAAGGATCAGAGAGATATTGCTGACTTTGAACATAGAAGGGATTTCATGATCCAAGAAATGTGAGAGGCCTCTGACAGCCTCTAGAAGGTATGGAACCCTGCCAACACCTTGATTTTACCCTGGTGAAACCTATTTTGGACTTCTGACCTACAAAACAGCAAAATAACAAATTTGCAGTTAAACTGCTAATATTGTGGTATTTTGTTATGGCCACAATAGAAACTGAATGAAAATCACTTGGTAAACATGAAGGATGGGAATGGATTATTCTAGATTATTTAGATCAGCCTCATCTAATTCCATAAATTCAGCCTTAAAGCATCATGCTACATACAAAAGATGCATGCAACCTAATTTCTTAATTTGAAAGTTAAAAATAAAATAAAATTTAAAGAAACACAAAAAGTATTTTCTGACCATGGTCAGAGACCATCATATGTCTGTCGTTTTGCTGTACTATGGGAGTATTTTCAATTGCATCATATACTTGTGAAAGCTGGACATTGAACAGTGGATACAGGAGAATAATTAATGCTTTTGAATTATGATACTAGAGACAAATATTGAATATACTATGGACTGCCAAAAGAAGCAACAGATGTGTCCTAGGAGTGCAACTATAGTGCTCCTTGGAAGCACTGTGACTTATGTATTTTGGAGATGTTGTCAGAAGGGACCAATCCCTAGAGAAGACATCATGTTTGGGAGAGTAGAGGGTCAACAAATAAAAGGAAGACCCTCAAGTAGATGGATTGACACAGTGGCTGCAAAAATGGGCTTAACCATTAAAAAAGATCTTGTGCGTGGCACAGTGTTGGAGAGCATTTTGTTCTGTTGTAAATAGGGTCACTATGAGTTGGACTCAACTTGATGGCACCTAACAACAACAACATTGCTGGGGGGGGGGGACTATAAAATAATAGATTGCCTATTTTCACCTCACATGGTGTCAGGTGGGAGAGCCTGGGCAAGTCCAGGGAATCCAGGATGACCTCATGCACATGTCTGAGGGCTTGCTGCTAGCTAGCTGCAGGGTACCTTGGTTTTCTTCCATGTAACCTCTCTTTCTCTGGGCATAGTTTCTGATGACCTAGTGTTTACCTCAAGCCTTTCTACATGGTGATACGCTTCACAGTAAAAGTGAAAATGGAGGCTTAGAGGCCTTTTAAAGTCTAAAGTGAAAAGTCAAAAGCCACATTCTCTTCATCAAAGCAAATTATTGATCCTGCCAAGATCCTGGGGAAAGAAAATAGATTATACCTCTGGAGGAAGAAATGGGAAAATCAGATTTTAAACGAGGATGTGAGTGAGAATTTGAGGGACATCTAAGATGTTACTTAATCAACTAGGCAAAGGTTTTTAGGTATCATTTAGTGGCATAGAAAATGCAGGAGAATGGCCAACTTGACAGCAACATAATGAGTTAGATATTTGAATATATAAATACACATGCCTACCGATAGCTAACATATCCAAGATAAAGCTATAAATCAAATATTTACATTATTACTTACTCAGTATTTTAAGTACTTTGCAAATAGTAACCATTATAATTGAAGAGGAGATATTAGTACTATCATTCTCATTTTACAATGAGGAATTGTGACTCTTAGAGATAAAGTAACTTGCCAAGGTCCCATAGCTACTACAGGATGGTAGCAGGAGTAAAGCTCAAGCAATGTGGCTCCATACTCTTCAGTCAAACCATTCCTCCATGTGACCCTCAGTAGATGGATGAACATGTTTTTCTAGAGCTCGGGAGAAATATAAGATAATTAAGATACCTATAATAGCTCAAGGGCTGGGATCTAGTTCAGTTGGTAGAGCGCTGCACTGCAATCTCTGAGGTCCCGAGTTCAATTCCCAGCACCACAAAAATGGGAGAAGGGCCTGGCAATCCACTTCAAGGCAATCCCGAAAAAACAGCCATTGAAAACCCTATGAGGGTCACTATGAGTTGGATACAGACTTGACGGCACATAGCAACTAGCAATAACAGCTCAATGTTTTAATGAGAAATGAGTGAAAATGAAGTAAAAATCATTTTAACCAAGTGAAATATATGTAAGGATGGGGATATAACAACATTTTCTTTTGTCTCATTGTCTCATTGCCATTTGTTTTCTCAGCCATAATACTTACAATGATATGTACTTCTGATCTCTTTGCAGCAACATTCATACCAAATACATTTCTAGGTAGATATTTAATTTTCCCAGGGAAGAAGTGAACAAATACTAAGTGAAGATTTTGGCTGACTGAGTTTTGTAACATTTCAGTCACTGTAGATAAAAATGATCCAGAGATGGGAAATAAAGAGTTTTTTGGCTCACTTCCATTTTTCAGTCTACACAATAGTATGTTTTCAAAGAGCCTGCTGTTCTTTAAATTCCACACTATCTTATATGACATTCTAGTAACAATGACCATTTTGGAATGTTCTTGAACATAGTTAAGGCATTTTGAAAGTACATAAACTCTTGCTTTTAGTTGAACTGTGGCTTATTCCTGGAAGTCTGCCTTTGACCCCAATCCAAAGTTCCCTTGATAGTTATATAATACATTCTCATGTAAAAGAGTGGGTTTGAACTTTATCAAAAAGAATTTTATAGGCTTACATCAAGGAATAAGTACTCAATGAAACTAATGTGGTTTTTTTTTTTTTTTTTGAAAATGATTTCACCCTATTATATCAAATCTAAAAAACTGATTTCTTAAGGGGGAATTTATATGTATAATGTATAAAAATGCATATATGGAAATGTCACAATGAAAAGCATGTCAGAATGAATCACATTAAGGTGTACATTAAAAATTTTCAATAAAAAAAACTGATTTCTTCAATTTCAATGACATCTCTATACTAACTAGAGTTTTCTGCGAAACAGTAATTTTGCCAAACATTTGCACACCAATCCCTTTTAGAAACCATGTCTCAAGATCTTAGCAAGTATTCTCAGACAATTCAAATTCTGCACGTCAGTCTGGAAAACTTGAATTAGAGCATGGTGCTGTTAACACCATAGTGTGGACTAAACAATTCATAGCTTTCCCAAGGTCAAATAGAAAAACACATTGTTGCCCACCACCAACTGTCTATGTGGATATATTATTTCATCAAAGCAGAATCAGAGTCTACTGGGGGGTTATATCCATTATCATCATTTTTAGGTGAATGAGAAGGTGTTGAAAAGGAATAAAAAAGAAAAAGTATTAAAGTACACCTCCTATTGCCTTTGAATTGGCTGAACTGTGTTTATGTACAGAAAGAAGCATTCCTTAAAATATTGCCAGCACTGATCTTACAGTAGGGAGAAGAATCTGGTGTTAACATCAGCTGGAATATAGCCCAAATATTTTCTGTCACAATTGCTGTTCATGCCTGCAACACCCAACAGAGAGGCCTCTGTGTTCAGTCCATGCTTAGTAAATGTGGCCAAGTACAGGGCCATGTGGCAAACATTCACAGGCCTCATAAGCCACTGACATGGAATAGGTGTTTTCCTACAAATTCAAACCAACTTACTACAGGTCACCACTGCCTCTCTTCTACCATTCCTTCAATTTCTGAGCTTAATCAGGATTGTAGAAGAAATCCAGAGAGGGAGAAATCCTCTAAATAAACCAAAATCATTCTCATTCCAGGCTTTTGAACATGCTATTTCTTTATCTGGAATATACTTCCCTTATCTATACTCAAAAAAATTGCTATCATCCTTTAAGTCCCACTGTAACTGTTTTTCCAGAGAGCTCCCTAATCTGTATGTTTGTGTTATATTCTAGAGTTTCCTAATTATTTTAGTTAGAAAAATTTACTCACACATAGAGGAGTAAAGAAAATTGTACTAGCCGGCATTCATTAGAGAAACAGAACCAATAGGCTACATATATACAGAGATACGAGAGGGAACTTATTGAGGGAACTGGCCCATGCAAGTGGGGAAGCTTAGAAGTCATATGATAGGGCACCTGCACCAGAATTGGGAAGGCTGGTAGTGCAGCTCCTCTCAAGTTCAAAGGCCTCAGAACGAGGAAAGCTGATGGTGTAACTCTTGGTTTGAGACCAAAAGCCTAAGAACCTGGTGTGGGGTGGGAGGCAGTGTACTGGTATAAGTTGTTGAGTCTGAAGGCAATAGAATGTAGGGTTCTGATGTCCAAGGACAGCAGAAGATGGGTACCTTATCTCAGAGAGAGAGAGAGAGAGAGAGAGAGAGAGAGAGAATGCACACACATGTCGGAGGTAATTCACCTATTCACCATTCCCCTGCCCTTTTGTTCTACCTGGCCCTTGGTATACTGGATGGTTTCCATCCTTAGTACATGAGAGTGGATCTTCCTTTTTTAGTCCATCAATTCAAATGCCATTCTCTTCAGGAAATACCCTCATGGACATACCCTAAAATGATGCCTTACTAGCTATCTGAGTATCCCTTAGTCCAGTTTAATTGACACCTACAATTAGTCATTACAAAGATTATAACAACTTGATCCACAACCAAGAATTAATCAACATTTAATTTTATTTACCTCCAGTGTTTTCTTCTGTATGCAGTCCACTTCAGTCTCTTCTCCCAGTCCTAGGGCCTCTGGCCCTACCCTAAGATCACCACTATTGTGAGTTTGATTACATACCTCAGATTCATTCTCAATATATGCCAGACACACAGATATACACAATCTGTGTCAACAATGATGCACTATTGCACCATACGTTTTTAATTTACAGAAATATCATACCATTCTTGTCATAAACAACATATTTTAAAAATTTATCTTTACTGATATTTATAAATACATCTCCTTTTTAATTACTATGATGTATAACATAATTCTTCTCATGTCTTTCACGTGTATGAACTACTTCTTGTTGACAGAAGATTCATGAAACCATTTACCTTGTTTACTGTTTCTCCCTTATTACACAAGACAGTGCCTACTCTTCTACTGAAATTTGCTCTTAGCTTTGAAATGAGCTTTGCATGTATATTTGGAAATCTAATTATTAGAGTGCTTCCTCTACTTTTTGTAAAGTTTATAGAATATTTCAGGGAAAATATTGGTAAAGTTTTATTGGTTCAGATCTTTGGTCTTTTTTCAGTGGAGTTTTTAAGAGCCTTACTAATGCCATACACTGCTGAGCAACTAGTAGTTTTTGAAAAACTGGCTGAAGTTGCTAAATAAATCCAGGAGAACCCCTGAAAAGAGATGAGTTGTGAGTCTACCACTTGTATAACTTTGGTGATTTTACTTTTCATTAAACTTACAAGGTTATTTCTAAGATGTGGGGAAAGTGTATTGGTTATTTTCGCACATTTTGACCAAATGCTTGAGCAAAACAACTTAAGGAAGGAAAGTTTTATTTTATCTCATGGTTTCAGAGGTTTTAGTCTCACATAGTGGGGAGGGTATGGCAAATCAGAGCTGTTTATATTCTGGCATCCAGGAAACAAAGAAAGAAAATGTCTGCAATATCAGGCTCTTTGCAATACCGAGAGATTGAACCCAGAGCCTCATGCATCTAAGCAAGTGCTCTACCACTGAACTGCACCCTCAGCCCATTTTTATTTTTTATTTTTAGAGAAGGTCTTGCTAAGTTGTGCAAGCTGCCTCTGGCTGTGAACTCAGGATCCTTCTACTTCAGCTTCCAGAACCACTGGGCTTATAGGTATGTGCCACAGCACTCAGCCAGAAACTCACTCTTAATACAAACAATGCTTCCCTTTGCACTTCCTATAAAGTATTATATTGCAAAGAATAGAGGCTTTGGAATCAGTGAGAGTTCAAGGTAACAAGAACTAGTCTGTATAACTTTGACCAAACTATTTCACATCTCTTGAGTCTCAGTTTTTTATCTCCTGATTATACATTCCATTCAACAGGGGAATTATGAACTTACATGCCATTTTAATGTCATTGTCCCCTCTGCCCACAACCAGGCTATGAGGAAAAGCCCTAATAAGAAGCCAAGACAAAATAGAAATCTTAAAACACATACTATGATTGTAGCACTGGAAGGGGAATTGGGTTCTCAAGAACTTTATGTGGCTCTGCCCTGAAAAAAATAGTATGCCAAGCACAGATATGGCACATATTTTAAACAAAATATTTTTAAAATTTATCTTCACTGATATTTATAAATACATCTCCTTTTTAATTACTATGATGTATAACATAATTCTTCTCATGTTTTTCACATGTATGAACTACTTCTTGTTGAGAGAAGATTCATGAAACCATTTACCTTGTTTACTGTTTCTCCCTTATTACACAAGACAATACTTGCTCTTCTACTGAAGTTTGCTCTTAGCTTTGAAATGAGCTTTGCATGTATACCAAACCTCTGCATGTGTACCAAACCTCTAAATAAAATGTGTTTCCTTGCTCATAGTACACATTCCTCATGAGCCTTTGTAATTCAAACAGTATGTGGACATCTGGTGACCAGATCAAATTTTAAAGACACAGAGTCCAAGATTTTTACAACCAAATTCTCCATTGGTCTAATGTTAAGTGACACCAACCTCATAGAGATGTCATAAGATCTTAGTGAAATGACAAGAAATATTTTGCTTCTTTACTTCTTTATAAGTATTCAGTCTTAAAGATCGTCATAGGAATAAACTCCAAGTAAAGGGTTAAAGTGAATAATGTGGTATTTGGTATTCTCTGTCTAAAGTTTCATCTTCTCTCCAGAGATCTAGTTTTGCAGATTCTCTGCCTGGCTAATCACCAGACTTAAGTTTCTTAGTGTTTGTTTCACCTTTGTAAATAGAATAGTTTAGCCATCCCAAGAGTATTGAATCTCAGCACTCCTGAGCAAATAAAATTTGGCAATTTTCTTGCGATCCAGACAGTTAATCATAATTTCTTATCCCAAAACTTGCCCTGTGTAGTCATTTTCTACTAGAGACTCCTTAAGAAAGGAGTTACTTCCTTACCCACTCACTTAGAACCATCTATTATGAATGGCAAGTATCTACTAATAAGATGTTCTTTCACAGATAATTCCTTTTAAGGGAGATATATTGAAAATTATACAAGATTCAAAGCAATGAGACTCCATATGGAATTTCAGCTACATTCTAATGACAGCAATATGGGTGTCTAAGCTACAGAAATAATCATTGATTGATTAAATAAATGGAGAGATGAGCAAATAAATGAGAGATATTTTGGAATGAGATGTGTCAACAGAGTTCCTTAGGCCAACTGAAAATGATATTCCTGGATTCAACTGCTGCTTCAGAAACTAAAATTTCTGATCTATCTTCTGCATATCTTTGTTTTCCAAGAATGTCTGTGGGAGCTCTGGATGGCTGAGGGGGATGAGTCACTGCCCTTGGGTGACACGTGGAATTTGACCTGCAGACTCAAGTACACCTTTCTATTAAAATGTTTCATTCTTATAAGACTTGTATGCATTTATAGCTTTAAGACAGGAATTCTCTCAGGCCTAAGACATAAATTAAAGCCATATAATGTCAAATTCAATAAGGGCCTCTGTTTTTCAAAGTTTTTGACTTTCACTTAGAAAGACAACATTGCACTGAGAGGTTACTGTTTTTGATCAGTCTTAACATTTTTCCAGCCATTCCGAACTCGCCTTCAAAAGAATCTCCCACTAGAATTACATGAATATTGTACCTGCAAGGTGAATACAGTATTTGGAACAACAAAATATTGATTTCCCATTGTGTAGTTTCCATTTAATTTAAACCAAAATGCAAGAAAAGGAAAGGAGTGGTAAAAGTACGCTGATATAACCCTTTCCAGTGATCCTTAAAAACTTCACACATTTCCAGTGTTGAATTTTGTTGACAGATACTTATTTCAATCACATTTTGGCCTTATATATCTCTTGAAAGCCTGGTTTAAAAAATTCTTAATCTTAAAGTCTGGCTTTTCTAGCCCAGAGTGATTCCAAGAATTGATACCATGAACATTAAACTCTCGTTGTTTGCCCAATTCAATCTCATTCATCATAGTTGGTTTAATTCTTAGGACTTACTCCAAAATAGCCTCTAAACTTATTGGCTACTCCATAAATGAACAAAAAAGGCAGCTCTCTACCATCTCTGGCTGCACATACTTTGTCTTCGGAATCCCATTATTGTTGTTCCAGGCCAAGAGAACTTGCAAACCTTCTTGAGTCATGTTCTACAATTTTTGCATATTCCATTATCTTTCTAAACATTTCCTGATCTTCTTTCTTTCCCCATCACCACAGATCAAAAGAACTGTCATAATATATTTTCTTCATACAACATTATTTTATAAAATCACAGTAAATAAACCTAGCATTAGTTATTTTGCTGCATTTTTCTCCACTTTGTTTTTTAATAATTGTAGAATGCCTTGCCAACTGATTACTTTAGGTTAGGAGTATACTGGGTGTTTTTCTCAAGTTTTATCATTTTAATTAATGGGTAAGATAGTCAATTACCTTATTATTAACTTCTAGATATTTTTATATGCTCACTTGTTAGTCTACTCATTTAAAATCTTATTTAATAATGCAGTGATATGGTTTGAATATGAAATATCCCCCACAGGGTAATATGTTTGAACACTAAGTCCCTAGATGGTAGTGCTGTTTGGGGAGGTTGTGGAAACTTTGGGAGGTGAGACCTTGCTGGAAGAAGTAGGTCACTGGTGGCAGGTCCTTGTGGGTATATTATCTCTGATTACTTCCAATTGCATTCTCTGTTCCCTGACCCACCGTGTTGTGAACTGAGTTTGCCACATGCCATCACCTTCATGATGAGCTGAGTCCTCTGAAACTGTGGGCCAAAATAAGTTATTTTGCTCAGATATTTCATCATAGAGATGCAGAGGTTACTGATACTTGCAGAAGCAACTACCTTGTAACAGATTGTGTTAACTACATTATATCAATAATTTTGTGAAGTTTCTTCTGTTGTCTTTATTTTACTGACAAGAAAATAGGAACACATAAAACGAAATTGATTTATTTAGATTACACAGGTAAATAGTAAAGGCAGAAATACAATCAATCGTCCCTTTCAAAGCCTGAGTTTTAACTTCCATATAACTCCAAATATATCAGCAATGGATCACAATTTTGAGACACAGCTTTAGCTAGTAAAAAGAGAAAGAAAGAAACAGGCTTCAAAAACTTGCAATATACAATAATGGAGGGGAAAGAAAACAGATGTATGTACCAAAAGTAGCAATACCTGGCATAAACAGGATACATGCCTAAGAAAAATAAAATTTCTTCAAATATTAAGAGGAAATATTCTTAACCACTCAAGATAGTAGGTCAGATGAGGCTTTGTGTAAACAGGAAAAAGAAAGGTCAGGTAAATATTTTAGTTCACCTAACTGAAAGAGATGTGGTGATGGAAAAGCTAGATCCTGACTTTAATTGTTGTGACAGATCTCAGTTTTCCTTCTTACCATCCCTTAGATGTATGTCTTCAGTATTAAACACATTGTTGTTAGGTGCCGTCGAGTATCCAACTCATAGCGACCCTCATAGGGTTTTCAATGGCTGTTTTGGAATTGCCTTGGAAGTGGATTGCCAGGCCCTTCTCCCACTTTTGCGATGCTGGGAATTGAACTCTGGACCTCAGAGACTGCAGTGCAGTGCTCTACCAACAAAGCTAAATCCCAACCCATTAAACACATTATCCTGTACTATTTTCAATCAACATGCTGCCTGTTTTATACCCAACAAGAGACAATCTACTTTTTTTTTTAATTTTATTTTTTGTTTATTTGTTTTTCTTCTTCTTTTTTTAATTGGACATTTTTAATGTACACCTTAATTTGATTCATTCTGACATGCTTTTCATTGTGGCATTTACATATGTATGTATTTTGATGTACAATCTACTTCTTCAATTCACTTAAAATGCATGTAAATGACTTTTATCACTGATGATGGGCTTGATTTGAGTCATCTCTCTATACCTATGCCTTTGAATAGTCCTTGTTGTAGAAGAGAGGGTATGCTAGCTGCCTTAATTTACTTAAGAATTACCACTGTGGTGTGGCTGGGATCAGTTAAACTCAAACTGCATAAAGCAGGGAGACTCTGGGTAAGAAGAAAGAAGGGAGTATTTCTATCACTAAGCATTTGCACCTTAAGATCTTGTGATTCATATGTGCTATATTAATAACAGAAAAATTACTATTTGCTAATAAAAAATTTGAAGTGATATTCTCAAATTCTCAAACCCTGTTTCCCAATATGCTTTCCACTGAGGTTGTTATGTGATTATTCTTTATAAATTAACCCCCTACCATCTTGAAAGTATGCTCTCTGCATTCGTCTTCTGAGCTTTTTGTTGTTGTTTTCTTGCTGTTGTTGTTGTTAGGTGCTGTCGAGTCGGTATTGACTCATAGCGACCTTCACAGGGTTTTCAATGGCTGACTGTTTCGATTGACTTGGGAGTGGATTGCCAGGTCCTTCTCCCATTTTTGCGGTGCTGGGAATTGAACTCAGGACCTCAGAGATTCCAGTGCAGCACTCTACCAACTGAGCTAAATCCCAGCCCGTTTTCTTGCTAGTCCCCTTAAATGAACTACCTTCCCTTACTCTTCTAAATTATTGGCAAGCTTCACAGCACAGCTTAAACGTATCCTCAGGAAGCCTTTCCTGGTTACCTTTCCCTATGATGCTGACTTTGGCCAAATTCCAATAGCATTCCTTGCACTTCATTCACATTTATTAATACTGCTTATACTGTTAATTAGCTATTTTTGTGTCCATTGATTATTTGGTCAACTAGATGATCAACTTACAAAGTTACTCCTTGAGTAACTAGGCTGGTCATATATTTACAGTAAATGGCATTTGTAATTGCTGTTACAATTGCACAGTTCATTTTTGGTAGAACACTGCTTTTATACCTATCTAGGGGATTTAGCTCAGCTGGTAGAGGGCTGCTCTGCAGTCTCTGAGGTCCTGAGTTCCAGCACTGCAAAAATGGGAAAAGGACATGGCAATCCACTGCTGAGGCAATCCCAAAACAGTCATTGAAAACCCTATGAGGGTCGCTGTGTGTTGGACATGACTCGATAGCACCTAAAACAACAGGGGATAGTGGACCTACAAAAGCATTAAGGTCATTATGCTGTGAAAAGAAATAGTAATATATATGATCTTATGTAACTTCTTGATAGGTACTCTTGAGTCTGATCCAACTCATAATGACCTTCATAGGGTTTTCAAAGGCTGATTGTTTCAGGATTGCTTTGGGAGTGGCTTACCATGACCATATTATTTCGTGATATAACATCTTAGAATTTATATAGCTAATTAATAAAAAGTAACAAAGTAAAAAATTGAAGAAAAATTTTTGAGATGAAAAATATAAAAATTCTAGTAGTGAATAAGTGTTATTGATGTTTTTCATGTTTTGTCTTGGGGTGTGTGTGTGTGTGTGTATGTGTGTTTGTGTGAAGTCAGGAAAACATAAGCCTTTAAAAATATTCATGATAATATTTTCTTAACTTAAGTCATGAGTCCTAGGAGTTCTATGGGGCCACAGTATGGAACCCTCTGTCACAGTGGCAACATGTTTTATTTATCCTTATGTCAACATGGGAGGAAGGTAAGGGCTACAAATATTATTAATTATAACCAGACTCAAACTTGTTCAGTTATGCTGTTCAGACCATGGTCTCATACTCAAGTCTAATCCATTATAAAGATAATGCTTGGAAAGGCTAGGACTTCTTGTTTAATCAAAGTATTAAACAATATATTGTTCTGATACTTAATCCTATGTTCTTACTTCCTTAGAATACCAAAGAAGCACATTTATAGGTTTAAAATGGCACACATTTTAGTGATATCTCCCTAGATAACTCTAATCTTTAATAAACAATAGAAGGGAGATAAGAATGCATCAGCATTTATCTAGATCCAGTTATAGACCAAGTACTTTGTATGACTTAGTTGATATATTCACTTATTTATTCTTGAGCACATAATTTTTGAGAGCTAGCATAGCATAAGAAATAATACTATTGTGATAAGCAAAAGCAGACATATTCCCTAAATTCATGAAGGATGTATGCTTCAGTGGAAAAGTTGGATGCTAACCAAATTCATAATTGCAAATAGTGCTTGGAAGGAATAAATATAATTTTACCTTCAACAGGCCTTTAATGAGCCATACTGTACCCTATTCATAAGTTAGAAGGTTAAGGAATATAGCCAAATCTACAAGGTTATTTGTTTGCTGCCATACCATGCTGGCATCCAATCCCATCTGATCTCAGAAGCTAAGCAGGGTAGGCCTGATTAGTCCTTGGATGAGAGACTACCTGGGGATACCAAATCCTACAGGCTGGGGAGAAGGAACTGGTAGCCCACTGCCAAAACCAATCAGCCACTGACAACCCAATGAATAACAGAGAAATACTGACATAGTGCCAGGCATGACACAGTGTTGGGTAGTGTTTCATTCTGCTGTACATTTGATGGCACCTAACAGCAGGAAGGTTATATAGGGGTTGCCCTGCAATTCTCCTGGGGACAGAAAGGGAGCATTACTGAAATTAACTGTAACATAGCGGAAGGTCCAGATATGAGCTTTAGTCTATCCTCTGCACAATATTGTGTGTAACTTCAAGTCAGAGAGGATTCAGCCTTAGCTTGTCCATATTTCCCTTATTACTATGGAGATCAACAACCACAACTGAAATGTAGTTTTCATTTCAAGCCCAAGGTATATGAAAGGCAAGATATGTGAAGCAGCATCTAAAAACACCCTGAGATGTAATTCATATTATATTAATAAAAGATTGTTTGCTTTGTCTATATAAAAAACACAGTGAAGAAGATACTTCCTGGTCTCACAGAATTTCCAGTACCAAGAAAATAAATGGAAATGAAATTGACTACTATGCCACAGTGACTTAGAAGACATTTTATTGTTAGCAAGGAATTTTGACTTGCTTTTTCTAACAGCCATATTAGTTACGAGACAGAAGTTTGACAAAGTTACCATAATACTTGGATAAGGAGGTTTGAATTATGTATGCCAGGGAATGGTGCCAATTTGATGCCAATGCTGCTGATTTGATGATATAGAATCACCAAGTATACCACAACATGTTAGCTGCAAAGGGCACATGAAGAAATCTCCAGGTCCTAGGAGATCGTGTTATAGAAGACTTTTTTATAAAGGATCAACATGAAAAGATAAGTTCTTCTATGATGGCAGAGATAACTTTAAAAAGAGGAATAAATTCAGAAAAGCATGTACTATTTGGAAGGAACATGGAAGTCTCCTTTCCCTTGTTTTCCATAGTTGCAGCTTTATGCAGTAACACTTAGCAAATCTTTCTTACTTTTTTACTATAATATAAATGAACATCCTTACATAGCTCATTTCTCAGCTCTTTTTAATTAGAATCAGAATAGAAGAATGGGTATCTCAGGCTGTTAGTAATTTGATATAGAACTTTTCACCTCCAGGTCAGTGGTAAGTGAAACACATTTACATATTTTTAAGTGGATTTATTGCTCTTGAAGGGAACCCAGTTTTAATCCTTGACACCAGAGTACTTTATTGCCAGCAAGCCCACAGGCATTCAAACATTGATCAGGAAGTAACAGTGAAAAAGAGTTCAATTTCAACTGCTTTTCAGTGTTTAGCTTCTCTTACAAGATTGTCTTAAGTTGTTTTAATTAATCCTAATTATGATTCTATTTTTAAAGACTGTTATCTATCTGATGACAAATTGGACATGGGCCAATAAGTTGGACTTATTTTAATATGAGCTATCTAGTTACTTTAAAATAATTATCCACAACAGAAAAATCAAGGAATTTACAATGGCACTTACTTTGTGCTAAAGGCTAAAAGGAATGAGTGATAGAAATTATATTACAATTTTTAGTAATATGAATACGGCTTTTATAATTAGAAAACAGTAGTGCTGGTTACATTGATCTAAGCATCAAGGAAATTAGAAGTTTCTATTTCTAGATGTGTGTTCTCACTTAACACCTGTAGAAATGACCATAATGAATTCAACCCTGTCCAGTTCCCCAGCCTCCAAGGCAACACATCCATGGCAACAAGCAAGCATCATTATCGTTTCCTAACTGTGAAAAAAATAATAATTTAACTTCCTTTAATGGAAGCTTGTATCGGGCAATACAAAAATTTAAAAAAAAATCAGTTTTTATCATCATTAATTGTATATATTCTACAAGATATGGTAATAGGAGTTGCACACCATAATTAATAAAATTCAATAGTCAGATCTTAGCTAAAGTACTGTGAATACAGAATGTAAGAAAATAAATTGCATGCAGATTACTTTTTAGGGACATGAACCCAGGTAGCAGGAATGAGAGACAGTGGAATCAAACAGGGAAAGAGAAAAAGTCAAACCAAGAATTAATGGATTGACCACCACCATGAGCAAATGATGCTCCAGCCAGCCAGCCTTCCTAAGGAGAATCAGGAAATATGTCTCAGAATTGTTCACCTGGAAGACAACAGGGAGATGATTTTCTCCATTGGTTCCTGTTCTTCAGTATTCCTCAGTATGACCTCATACAAGTGATTGTCCCCCGACTCCTAGTTTGGATATATGTGACTGGTACAGAGATCCCAAGTTTCAGTGTCAGGGAGCTTTCTAGAGCGCTAAGCATGCCAGCATCAGATTCACCCATGTGAACCTGGTCAGAACCTCTGTTAGACTGAATGATGCCCCTGATACCCAGGGGTGTCGGGGTGGGGGTGAGTAAAATGGCTGCGGTCGTGAAGGCATGAGGGAGAGGTTTACAGCATATGCTGCCTGCTGCCCTGACAATGCTTAACATTCAGGGTCTCCCCAAGGAGATATACCTTTTCTGAGGGAGAGAAGTTAAAGAGAAGGAAAATAAGATATTTTACAAGAAAATTTAGAGGTTAATCTTTTAGAGTTATGTAATAGAGTGGCTAGAGAGGTAGAGATTAAATATGTGGGTTTTGGAGTCAGGTAAATTGTGATTTGCACAATGTATTTAATACTTACTCATTGTGTGGCCTTGGCCAAAATACTTAGTTTTCTTATTACTACAAAGGGATTGTGGGTATGATAAAATCATTTTTATATTATATAATATTTTTTAATATTAAATGAGATTATGTGTAGTTGCTAGTCCATAGTCTTGCCTTGTTGTTGTTAGATGCTGCCAAATTGGGTCCAACTCATTGTGACCCTTGTAGAGTTTTCAGTGACTGATTGTTTCTAGATTGTTTCATGAGTGGATTGCCATGTCCTTGCCACGTAGTGATGGGGATTGAACCTGAGTTCTTAGAGAGTTCTCAGAGAGTGCAGAGCAGCTTTGAGCTAAACTCCAGCTAGCATAGTCTTGTATAGGACCCATATACAAAATTTATGAACTATATACTGAAGAAAGTGACAATGGACAATCTTTTGTTTTCTTATTTCTACTCATATTATGTGTCAGATGATACCAAGAAACATAATACATTTTTAATATGACTTGAGAATTCCTAGGATAGAAATGAGTTTTCTCATAGTACTGAAAACCAAAAAAGAAAAACCAGGGAAGCTGTATTTGGTCTCAAGTCTTCTATCATAGTTCAAAGTAAGAATTCCTTTAAGCTTCATTTTCAATTCACAAAATGTCTTTAAGCTCCACCTTATGAGAAGAAGCCAGCAAATAATTCGGTTTATAAGTTTAACTGGCATTTTAAAATTTCTAAGAAAAAAATTGATGCTTGGTTGAGCTGTTTCTTGAACATCAGTGACCCTGAATGCATGGTCTTTACAAGCTAAGAATTCCCTGGAGCTCAATAGCACTGAGATATTAACCCACACTAGACAACAGCAGGATCAGGCAAGTCAATGCATTGAGATACCACTTGGGGCCAGATTTTAATAGCTGACAACTCATAATGGATTGACAAAAGCAAAACATCATTAACTTGAATCTACAAAGTCGACATTTCCATATGCAAATAGAAGCCAGCACATATGTGCCTGTGTACAAGTCTCATTGCTTGTTTAGTTGTCTGTATGTCCTTTTGGTTGCTTTCCTTTGTCTTTAAGATCCCAGTGGACAGGAACCATGTCTGCAAGCCACATTTCAAAACAACAACAGGTGTACAGATGGAGGACTCTTTAAATGTTTTTTTTTATGGTAATGATGGTGATATTATTGATTTTCTCTCTCACACAAGTAAGATCTACAGAGTAATGTTGGCACCCAGGAATAAAAGGGTGGTAGTCAGTAATATGTTTGAGGAGTGGGACATAAAATTTACTGTATATTTATGTAACAAAGGGAGATTGAACTGACCCTAAGGTGTGACTGCTAGCCAGAGCACTCACTCTAGTTTTCTATATATATTAGCTCAGGTGCTTAATATTGACATTTACAAAAGATGTTTTCTTTATTGCAACCCAAGTAACTCCTTCATATTTATTCAGAGAATGATGGGCCATGGAATTTTACTTTTTCTTGTAAATCTGCTTGATTCAGTGGTGTAAAATATTATTATAGCAATAGACTGTCCATCTAATTCTGGCCTGGGAGAAAATGATTTAACCTCCCTAGCATTAAATTCTTCATGAGTAATTATAACCAATCTTACAGACTTGTGTAGATCAGATAAGATCAACAAGATAATGTAAAATGCTATAAAAACTTAACTTACTGTCCTTCCTCAAAATGTGTCCTTTGGGCTGGGCTAAGGGAACTCCAGGAAAGAGTCAATTATACTATTTACTTTATGAAAATATAATCTTGGATTCCTTGTTCAGCATGCCCGTAAAATACCACAAGTCTCTACAGCCTCCTGAAATCTTTTACTCTTCACTTCCCCCTCCCCCTGCCGTGTTTCCTAGGGATGTGTCTTTTCTTGGCTTGTCTTTCCTTTTCTGTTATGTATACAAATGTGCGTTAAGATCAAGGGGTGGACACCTGGTTTGCTTCTCTGACTTCCATCACTCACTCTCATAAAGATTTTGCTTTGGGCATTGCAGCTGGCATTGTCTCCATTCTTGTCCTTGCTGCTGAACAGTTACACAGGAAAGAATAATGAAGGCTGAAACTCTCCAATCCTGCTTCCTATCTACCTTGCATCCTCCTGTTACCAAAGGAGAAACACATGTTTTTCAGACTTAAATTTTGCTGATGAAAATTTTGTTCAATTTCACAGCTTGACTTCAGAAATTTCCCAGGTGATGGTAAATTCCATTCCCCTGCCAAACTAGGAAATAATCTATTAGCATATTTGGAAGAAAAACTCAGAATTTCCCCTCAAGCTTCAGTATTGGACAAACATAAGAAAAATTTGTTATGCCAGCCTCTCTGATTCAAGATACCACCATACTTGATGATTGTAAATTCAGGGAGAATATTTGACAAAAGTTGATGGAATATGTGAAGTTATAAAAATGTCAACTTTGAAGTACAGATATTTATAATAGTGATAGTATTTGAATGTTGAAAAGACAAAGAAGTGAAGCTTGCATGTGGCTCGGGCTTGAACATTTATTTGTTGAATCAATTATAATTGGAGAGTGTTCAACTCAGTTTCCTTAGCATCATATTATTTTCTATAAAAAAGTTTTTCTAAAAAAATATTTTTCCATATGAAGACATATTTCTTTCATTTCCTTGATGTTTACCTAAACCAGTACAGTTCTAAGTTCCTTTTCTTTCCTTAGTTCCCCACAGCCCAGATAAAAATCCTTTCTATAGGTCACTTTCATTAAAGGTGTCATAAAAATAAATGACTTGTAACAGGTAGGGAAAACATGAACCAGAGGGGTAGGCTAGAATCTTATTTCCCAGCAGTGCCGCAGGAAGCTTTCATATACTTTGGGTTTTGATTTTTGTGTTCAGTTCTGGCCAAGTAAACCTCTCCCCACCCCTGCTCTAGCCACCTCACCTGGGTGTCAGGGCTGGTATAGAAAGCAACAGAAAGCAGGAGAGATCTTTTCTTTCTGGAAAGGGTTTTGAAAGTGAGCTAGTTTATTTAATCCCCAGGCAGACCTGTAGTCAAGCTAATCAGAATGAGAGAAACAGACTCCTACAAAGGAGCTAGGACTGTGAGAAATTGTTTTTCAGGGTGTTTTATAGCTAAGCCTCTTGAAGAGTATGGGAGAGCTCTCCAACCAGGGGCACAAATATTCAAGGAGAGCTTGTTTGTTTTATGGTTATTTTTATCCCACAATAAACAGCTTAAATTTGCAGACTATACTTTTTGACTATAAAGTGGGTTATTTCTCAAGATGCTGGTGCTTTCCCATAACAGATGGAATAAGTAGAAGAAAATGCTGAGAATACACCACTGAAATTCTGATTTATTCAATCATTAACAAAAAGAAGTGCAATTTCACTGGCAATAGAATGAAAACTCAACTGTTTCTGCTTTCCTTCTGAAAAGTTCTTTTCTATGAAGAATGCTGCTCTTAGGCAAACACCTATTTAAACCTCAACAATGTATAATCTTAACTTCAGGCAGCATGGTTGCATAGGTTTGATAATTTGTAATACTTCTGCAACTAGGGATGAAATATCAACTTTCAATAATATAAGCAGTATGTGCAGTACAAATCCTGGTGAAAAAAGTTATATTATCTCCAGGAAAGATGTAAAATATTTTGCAAGTTGGCTTTCAATGCTTCTCAAGACAGTTGTTTTGCAGCTTATTAGAGGAAACAAAGTCCATAAATAACCTTTGGAGACATGGCACTAACTAGACAGCCAGTCCGTTCAGTGGGCCTTTCTTAGGACACAGTTAGAAAGGAGGGAACCAAAAGACATTTAAGTGTAACAATGCTTTAAATAATATAAGGGAGGCTACTTCCATGTTGGAAACCACACTAAATGTTTTTGGAACAATTGTTTGAATACACTGAAGTAAAATAAAACATTGCTAGAAGTTATAAGAAAAGCAAGAAACGCAAAATTTAAAACATCCATGATATATACTTATGTATAAAATGTCTATGAAATATGTACACATGTATGCACACACTCAATCCCTCCCCCCACAGGATATGTACAAAGGTAGAACATTTGTCTGTTTTGTTTGCTTATTACAATAAACCTGTAGGACACAAAGATTTCAACATATGTGCTTAAAAATTCTTTAGAATTTGAAGTCCTTGACCTAGGTGGACTAATAGAATTTATAGAATGTGGAGGTTGGAGCCTAGAGCCTGCCTCAGTTGTTAAACCATAATGTGACTTTGGCTAACTCAATTTTTACCCTGAAAGATTTCTTTTGAATGTGTGTGGAACTTGGAAATTAGGCTTGTAAATCATCTATAAAGAGGTTCCTTCCAGTTCTAAAATTTTATAATTTTAAACTTTTCCTTTTATTTGTTTCCAATTATTTATTTTCCTGTAAGTCTTTTGTTAATAAAACAAATCAACATAGACTTATGTTTAAGACATCCAAGCAGCTATAGCTAGCTAAAAGGAGATGTTTATGAGCGAATCCCTTCAATTTTATCCTTTATTAACTTTTGTTTATATCACCTGAAAAGTTCTCCAGTAACAAGATGACAGTTATGATCTATTAAGCCTAAAAGGAAAACTCAATTAAACAAATTGGAGATGGGTGTGATTTCAGGGTTCTGTTTGTTTGTTTGTCTCTAAGTCAGGGTCTCATTAAGATGCACACATTTGTCTTGAACTCCTGGGCTCCAGCAATCTTCCTGCCTTAGCCTGCTGGATAGCTGGATATTTAATATTGAACAAACTCACCTCTCTCACACTTATCCATCTCTTTTGTCTTTTATTTCTACCCTCGTACAATTCTTGAAGTCTTAGCTATACAATGGACCTTCACAGGGGTCTTTCTAATAGTTTTAACAAAGGTATATATATACATACACACACATATATATATAAATATATGCATGCATACATATATATGTATGTTGTTGTTGTTGTTAGGTGCCATCGAGTCGGTATACAACTCATAGCGACCCTCTATACAACAGGGGAAACACTATTGTCAGTGCTTCTCTGCTGTTCACAGGGTTTTCAATGGCAGATTGGTTTTTGGGGGGGAGGGGGTTGCCAGGTCCTTCTCCCAAGCCTACAGCTTCTGGTGTCCCCAGGCCTCCCATCCAGGTACTAACCAGGCCTGACCCTGCTTAGCTTCTGAAATCTGATGAGATCAGATGCCACAGGGCAACAGCTGCAGGCTATATATGTATATATAGATATATATGTGTGTATGTGTATATATATATACATATATATGTGTGTGTATGTGTGTGTGTATATATATACATATATATATATAAATCTACTTAAATATTTTAAATGTATGTATGTGTGTATATATATACATATATATATAAATCTACTTAAATATTTTAAATCTACATGTTCTAAAAGTGGATGTGGCATTTCCTGTCCTAATAATGTACGCAGACAGCAACATCGTTATTGCTCAAACCAACAAGGTCTTTTAAATTATGCTGCCCATTTCCTTTTCAATTCACTGAATAGCTGTAGTTATTTTTAAACCTCTTTAGTTCTCTGTGCACACACAGTATCATGCCTATCTCTCAGTTGCAGGTGTGTGCTTTGTTGGGGTTTGTTTACAATGGCAGGGCTTGATTGTAAAAGCTCTGTATTATGAATAAACCAATGCCTGAAATGAAGTGGAACCTTGATTTATTTGGGTAGAGCTGTTTTCCAGTGCTGTAAATCATATTTTGGTGTTCATTTACCTTTGCATTCTTTTTGAGCCACCGGCATTGAGGCTGACGAATGGGAATCAAATGAAGTGTGCTAAGTGCTTCTGCTAGAGGGTTTCGTCTCCCCACATGCCAGGGTGTGATTTATCTCTGTAATACATCACCTAACTTATTTTCCTTTACTTATTTTATTTAGTGTTGTCACAAATAATATCAATTGGCCATTGACTGTGAACCCTAAAGAGTAGTAAATTAATGAAATAAGCTACATCTATGGAACTCATCTGTCCCCAATTTGATCAGAGCCACTTTGGTTGCACCAAGCCATTTACTATGGATAAACCTCATTTATTAGACAAGCAGCTTCATGAGTTCTTTATAAATTGTTATGCATAGTATTTGCAGTGATTTTAATGAAACAATGCTGACTCTTGTATATCTCAATCACTAAGACTATTTTATGCTTGTGGAATAGGCATTTTCAGTCATCCTGTGACTTTAATCAAATCCATCTGAAGTAGTTGTGCATTGGCAGAAGGGGTGTTCTCGGTGTTCTTTCTTTCTGTTTCTGGAGAATACAATAGGGTCAGGGAAGGGACACACATTTATTTAGTGTCCTGGCTTCTTGAGTAAGGTGTTACCTGAGCTGTGGCTCAAGTTGCCTCCAAGCATGAAGAAGACTGCCCCAGCTCTGCCCCATCATCCCCATTCCTGTGTCCTTCTGCAGTGCTATCATGTCATGAAGCATTTCAGATCACAGGAATGCAGAATTCCAAGTGGTCAATTTGCCTTAGAATTTGAAAAGATACAAAAGGAATGGCCATGTTAAAACAGTCTGAACCACTCATACAGATAGTGTCAATGTTTCTATGTTGAAGCCTTAATAAATAGAGGGAGGCCAAACATGTCCCAGAAAACGCACTTGCAAGGTAGGTGAAATCTGTAAATTAAAATAGGGAAAACAAAAGTGAATTCAACATGAAACAAAGTGAAAGCCTTTAGGCACCGAGGAAGCTTCCACAGAAGAGGGTGAAGGAGTAAGGAGTACAGCACGGGGAACATGTGGAAGAAGGAAGGCAGAGAGAGATGGACTGATTTTACAACTGTGGCAAAGGGCAGAGGCGCAAAGTAGAAGGAAAGAAAATCATGGTGGATGAGATAAGAACATTCCTGGGAGGTATCTGTACGAGACTAATGTAGGATAAAAATTGGAAACATTTGTAAGCACTTGATTTTCTCCCAAACATAAATGAAGGTAGGTGGTGGTGAGGTAACAGCCATCCTCCACATTGTTGTGAAGGACATATGCCCTCCTCTTGAGTGCACTGAAAGCAATACCTGATTAAGTATGAGACAATCATATCAATGTGCAGTATTAAAAGCATATTCCATACCCCTGTTTTACTAAACAATTTGATACATGCCAGCACCTCATACCTTCACATGTTTTCCAAGAAATTTAGAATCTTAGATTACTGGAGCTTGCTAACTGGAAATGAGTGAGTTTAGATATCCCGTCCCATATGCTCTGTTAATATGTTTTCCCAAGGGTTATTTTATAATTTTTACATATATAGTTCTTAATTGATATCCAATTCACTAGAAAAAGTTCTTTATGTTAAGTAAAAACTAAAATGCCCACTGAAATAATCTCTGAATCAGAGGGAAAATGAAAGGTAAGAAGCAGGAAGGAAACAAAGAAGGAAGGAAAAGAGCGAGGGAAGAAGTGAAAGGGAGAGGGAAGGAGGAGGGAAGGAAGGAAAGAAGGAAGGAAGGAGAAAAGAAAGGAAAACAGGGAGGGAAGACTATAAGGAAGGCTTGCTGTTCATTCATGTATCTATTTTTCTTACTGAGGTTAGAAATTTTTTTTACACTGCATTGTAAATTGTACATGTAAAGCAAGATTTAGTTAGAGGGAAAAGAAACTGGACAATTGTAGACAGAATATATCTAGGTCTCCATGTCCCAAGGTAAGTTTCATGACAAAATGATATCTTGCTCAAAGTGCTTAGGAAAGAACTGCAACTCTAAATACTTCTCTCACATTCACAGTGTTCATAAATGATGTTCTGAAGATGCCTGCAATAAACAGAATGTTTGACTTTGTTTTCATTTGCATTAAGAAAACCCATTTAACTGCAGTAATTTTTTTTTCATGTAGCTTTTATTAACAGACTATGGCATCAGAGTTCCATGGAACACATTTTAAGGAAATGCTACTCTGAGACTTTTGCATGACTTATTCACTGTCTTTTAGAGATTATAGATAGGAAAACATGTCCATGGGTACAACTACACACAAGAAAAGCAAAGTTTATCAAGGGAATACTTAACTCTGAAGTCTTCAGATGTGACTAATGAGGGAAGGAAAATCTCATTTTGGGAGTTCCCAAGCTTCAGATATTTTTTCCCCATAACTGAACTTGAAATGGTAAGCTCAGCTTTTCGAATATAGTGACACCATTGCACAAAAAAGAAATAAATTAATGAAGTAAAATAATGAAAAGTATAAAAGGGAAATAGAAATCCTGCTGATTAGGATATTTACATGCAACAACACTTTTTTCCCATTTTTAGGTCGTAGACATGACTGAAACCAAAACCCACTTATGAAAATAGCAATTCCTGTGCAACAATTCCCTTTGTTATATGAATTCCACATCCTGTATATCAATCAAGCTGCCAAAATCTCTTTCTCTACAATTAGTGAAGATGGCCTGCCAATTATATCTCAGATTCATTTTTGTCTCTGGGAGGCATTTGAAAGCATTGATCTCCTGAACATGTCTCTACCCTAGTACTCAGTTCCACATCCTACTTCTCCCATCTTTCCAATTACTCTCTTGGTCACTATTTCCTAATCCAGTGATTTCATTATCCCTAATGCCACAAAGCCTAAGTGCTAATCCAGTGTTTGTTTCCATCCATATTTATTTTAGAGTTCACAAAATAGAGTCTCTATTTTTCAGTTATCATCTTCAAAATTATGACTACCAAATGTGTACACCTCTAGAGCTCAAGAGCAGCCACCTTTATATTTCCAAATATACCAGAATATTTTCTTATAAATAAATTTCCAAAAAATCTATTTTAATAAATTAACCATAAATTTATTACTCTAAACTCTGTCTAAAAGACCATTATTGTTCTATATGGCAACATCATTTTTCACTTCAAACATAAATTAAAAATAAAATTTTTATTTTAGTACAAGTTAATAAAAACTCAAAATAAATTTTGTAATGTTTTGTATGTACTTATCTTCCACTTTATTATAAAATTCTACAAATCATACATTAGTCACTTATTAATTCCTTATAATCTGTCACTAAAGTATAAGAGGTAATGGGCACAAAGTGAATTGATCTTCAAGAATCTCATTATTTAACCCAAGAATTAAGAATATAAATATAAATTGAAATAAATGTGTTGCTTCAAATATAAGATGGGTTATACGGTATAGAAGGAGAAAAGAGGGATCTCAGAGAACTGTGAGGTGGGAAAATATTAAAAAAGAAAGATTTCACAGGAGAGGCAACATTTGAGATGGGCCTTGAAGGGTGGATTTAAGGTCATATAAGGCCTACTGGAGGAGCTGGGATTTAGCTCAGTTGGTGGAGCGTGACTCTGTAGTCTCCGAGGTCCCAGGTTCGATTCCCAGCACCATAAAAATAGAAGAAGGATATGGCAATCCACTCCTGAGGCAACCCTGAAACAATCAACCCTTGAAAATCCTAGGAGGGTTGCTATGAGTTGGACACAATTCAACAGCACCTAACAACAACAAGGTCTACTGGTATTTCAGACTATATATATTTATGACTTATTTAAAGGAATGGTAAGAATTTTGGTATGCCTTTGTAGGGCAGTAGTGTTTATAAACCTTAGGTCTAAAGGAGGTGTTGGGAGGTAAAGATAGAAAGACATCCAATCTGCCTTACTATTGACCTTGAAGGCCTTTTTAAGCAAGTCAGAGTTGCCACTGAATGTTGGGGAAGGGACTAGAATTTCAGCAGAAAAATGTGTAATCATATCTGTATGTTTAGAATGAACAATCTGGTAATAATGAAGATATAACAGGGAGGATGTGGTGGAGACCATGTCCCCTACCTAGCTTTTCTAGCTCCAAGTTCTTCCGTATTCAATTTTAATGCTCCTGGGTGAATTTATGATACTCTATTGCACAAAACAATTAAAAAACATTTTACCAACTGTGGTTTTCCTGTTGTTTCAAAATCAAGCCCTTCTTACTTTCATTTCCCTTTGTATTTGCTGAAAGATTTGTTATCCCCCATATTCATATTAAACACTTTAATAAAACAGTTTAAACAAATGGTTTTTTAACAATGCCTGACAGAAGGATGCATACTATAAAATGAAAGCAAGGTAAAAGCTTGGAGTGCAATGAGCAGTATGTCCCAGTTGAGCTGGGTTGGTCCCTAGATCTTCCATTATAAGCCCCCTATTATTTTTTGCTGTCAGGTACACCTACACTCCTGGAGTTTGAAGCCTGCCATAATCTTTCAAACACACAAATTCTAATGTAACTCAAGTCTCATCATGCCTATGCTCTAATCAGACACACTTACTTATCTTTACTTAAAATGTACTCACAAAGTCTTTGTGCCTTGGCTCATACTATTCCTTTAGTGTGTGTGTACATTCTTATTAATTTAACATGGGCTCAAATTATTCTATAAAACATTACCTGTCTATTAGAATAAGAATTATATTTTCATTGTGTTTGCAGTTTCCATGATATCTACTGCTACTCTATAAATATCTATAAGAGAACTTATTGGAGTTCTAATTCTCAAAACAATGGAAAGAGACCACTATGCTAGTATTCCAAAAGCTGAAGAATTAAAACTTTGGGACCAGATTTCTGTAGCATCTATGTGGATGATGGTTATAGAACTGAAAGTATAATTGAAAACCTATTTGAAATATTGAACATTCTGATTAAGAAAAAATATTGAAGGTTAACAAAAATATGATTTTCATGGCTTTAGACTTTGGAGAATTTAACAGCATTAGATTCAAGACACCCAAAAATCTTTGTGTCTAAATATTATTTAACTTTTATAATCTACAATTCTAGTAAAGAAAGAATACTTTATTTCGGCCATTGTCAGTAATTACTTCAGCCACTAAAACATTTAAAAAGTGATGACTCAGGCATAGTGAAGAGAATACTGAGAATTCATGTGACATTTGTACTATCTCAAATTCGGGCTCAGATGACCTTGCCAATAATATATATTCTGAACAACAGCACACACACACACACACACACACACACACACACACACACACACACACAAATTGGCTTCTCAATAGAAAATGAAGCTTATTTTGCTTTTTAAAAAATTCCAATAATTCCTGCTTTCCACATTTCTCCAACTTTAGGATATTTTAAGTGCAATTTGTATATTTTTGTAAACAATAGAGCTATTCACTCTGCTCAGTAACAATGAGTATGTGATGCTAAATTTGGCAAATTCAAACAGAATAAAGATAACAGTTGTTAATCATTAGAATCTCAACAAAGGTGCTGCTATCATAGGCCTTGGATTATTTGCTAGAGCTGCCTTTACAAAGTACTGCAAAGTGTTTGAAATTTAATGACTCTCAGTCCTGAAGTCTGAAATCAATGTGTTGGTAGACTTGATTCCTTTTGAGGGATGCAAGGGAAGGATTTGTTCCTTGACTCTGGACTACAGCCATCTTCATGTTCAGACATTCTCCCTTCACATGTGTCTGTCCTCAAATTTCCTCTTTTTACATTAGTACTAGTCATATTGGATAGAGGCAAGCCCTACTGACCTCATTTTAACTTGATGAGTTCTATAAAGGGTCTATTTCTAAAAAAGATCACATCTGTAGGTACTGGAGGTTAGAGCTTCAGCCTATCAATGGCAGAAGGGGATAATTCAACCCATAGCAGGCAATTTCCTCCTTTTTATTTGAAACATCATTTAAAATTTTATTTTATTTTTATTTTCTGCATAAACTCTATAGGTAACATAAATATGTATGCATGCTGTTGTTGTTGTTAGGTGCCGTCAAGTCTGTGTCCAATTCATAACAACCCTGTGTACAACAGGTGAAACACTATTGTCAGTGCTTCTTTGCTATTCATAGGGTTTTCAATGGCTGATTGTTTTTAGAGAGTGGGTTGCTGAGTCCTTCTCCCAAGCTTACAGTACCTGGTGTTCCTAGGTGGTCTCCCATCCACGTACTAAACAGGTCTGACCCTGATTAGCTTCCAGGATCTGAAGGGGTCAGATGCCCCAGTGGTACAATTGAGGCAAATATGTATGAGGAACAGTAATTAGATAGTTCTTTGTAACCATATAGATTTAAATAACAGTGGAAATACTTAAAGTTAGGCTTTATGGTTGGTTGTTGTGGTTTTGTTAGAAGGGAATAAGGCAGGAATAAAGGGAGTTAAGAGGCCTCTACAGCCACCTATTTCCCAGCCATGGGCTTCCCAGCCACCTGAGGTGTGAATAGCAATACAAGTTCCCTCTGAGACAAATGCCTTCATCTAGTGGTCAGCACTTCCCTGTTAGAAGGAAGCCGAGGACAAAAATCACACCTGTACTTAGCCATGAAGGATAATAAGGACTATGCAAGACTCACCTACCCCCAGCAAGTGAAAATAACACTGTTCAATGGAACCTACTCCCTTATCAAGATAACAGATGTCTGGATTTCTAACCTTTGGAAACATCAGCTTCTGGGCTCATTCCTTAGAAGGCACTGGGGAATCCATCAGCTCATTCTAGGCATAGGCCCCAGGAATGTTTCCTTCCTCCCCTGAGGGCTCAGACTTTTCTTTTGCGGTACTGGGGGTTGAACCCAGGGCCTCACACTTGCATGCTCTGCAAGTGCTGGACCACTGAGCTGCACTGAGCTGCACCCTCAGCCCATTTTATTTATTTATTAATTAATTAATTTATTTATTATTATTTTTTTTTTGAGACAGGGTCTCATGAAGTTACACAGACTGCCACTGGTCTCGAACTTGAGATCCTCCTGCCTCTGCCTCCCGAGCTGCTGGGATTACAGGCATGTGCCACTGCACCCTGCTTAGGGCTAAGACTTTTCTATAATACACACAGGTTACCTCAGCTCTGTGCAGCCACAGACCTTTACTATTGCTTGACTTCATGTCTCGAAGATGTGTTATCTTTATTATTTATTTCTGTATTCTCTATCTTTAATAAATTTAATCTATATTCTCTACTATAATTTGTGGCTCACATAAATTCTTTTACCTACTGAACACAAACAAACTAATATCTGCTGCACTGGGAAGGTAGCTGCTGCCAATCTCCCCAGCAAGGCTTCCTGGACCTACTGTCCACCAACCTGCCTTCCTGGTAACAATTTGAATCTAAAATGTCCCTCAAGGTCAAGTGTTTGAACATTTGATCCCCAAATGATGTTACTGTCCTGAGAGGTTATGAAATTATGGGAGGTGGGATCTATAGTTGCAGAAGAAAGTCACTGAGGGGGACTTTTAGAGGTTTTTACCTGGACCCATGGTTCTAATTGGTCTTTATGCTCTCTGTTCCTGATCTGCAAAAATCTGAAGTCCCTGCTACAGACCTTGCCATTTGCTGCTGCCATACCACCTTTGCCACCATCATGGACTGTGATCCTCTAACTATGAGACCCCTAATAAATCTTTTCCCCCATAAATTTGTTCTGGTCAGTTTCTCTGCCACAGTGATGCAGAGCTAACTAATGCTGCTGTTGTTGTTGTTAGGTGCCATTGAGTCGGTATCTGACTCATAATAACCCTATGTACAACAGGCGAAACACTATTGTCAGTGCTTCTCTGTTGTTCATAGGGTTTTTAATGGCAGATTGATTTTGGGGAGTGGGTTGCCGGGTCTATCTCCCAAGCCTACAGCACCTGGTGTCCCCAGGCAGTCTCCCAATCCAAGTACTAACCAGGCCCGACCCTGCTTAGCTTCCGAGATCTGACGGGATCGGATGCCACTAGGAGACAGCTGCAGGCAATCTGACTAATAGAGTTGTGTTAATTTTGACAGATTTAAGGTTAAAAGGAACCAGGACTTATGAGATGGCTACATATTTTTCAATGAAGCAAGAATTAAAAAGTGACTAAATACTGCTATTTAAGTTCATAGGTAAAGCAGACAGCTCTCTATGCCCATGGTGTGTTATCCATGCTAGTAATTCCTCATACCTTCAAATGTACACTATTTCTAGCAAATGCCTAATATTCCACCAAAGGATTGTCTCACTTTAAAAAGAATGTATTCCAGAAAGTAATGGATGATCAAGGTGATTTTCAATAACAAAAATTATATTAAGAGTAACCTTAATAGATTTCTTCCAATCAATGGCTTTTAAACATCTACTAACAAAAATTCCTGTTTCTGCTCCATGTTTCTATGTATGCTTTTTGATGTTATAACCCAATACTGCATATTAGGTCAATTACAAATAGCAGAAACTTATTTGGCTTCTGGCTCTGGAAAGTCCAAGATCAAGAGGCCACATCTGCTGAGGGCCTTCTTGCTGCATCATAACATGCCAGAGGGTATCACATGACAAGAGAGTGATGGTAAGAGAGCAAGGGGGTGGAGGAGACAGTGCAAGATAATACATGTGCCCAAGAAAGATCTCATTCCTGCTATAATCACCTTAATCCCTTCATGGCAGTGGGGCCTTCATGACGTAATCACACCTTACAGGTCCCATTTACCAAATACCATCAAAGAGCAATTAAATTTCAACCTGAGCTTCGAGGGAACATTTGAATCATAGCACTAATTAAGCATGTCTATTGTATGTCTAAGGCAAAGTCTAATGCACCAACATCATTTGCCGAATTGCTGAAATAGGGTCTTAATGGGATGTAGATGTTAATTCCTTTATTCAGTAAAAATTTATGGGGTTCTCCCATGTACCATGCACTGTCGGGCATATGAGGTAACCTGATAAAGGGATTTTATTGCTCTCCTTATAGGGTTTATTTAGAAGGATGTGACGATGTTTCTTTTTTTAAATCTTCCTCCAAATTGTCACCTACACAACATCTGGAGTGATTGTTCAAAGGGAATTCTGTTCTTGTCACTCTCTTCTTAAAGCATTTTCATAATTTACGATTGCTCATGATTAACATCTGAAAGTCTTGCTGCCCCCTTCAAAGGCCCTTGTTGTTGTTGTTAGGTGCCGTGGAGTTGAGTCCAACTCACAGCGACCCTATGTACAGCAGATCGAAACACTTGCTGATTCTGTGCCAGGCAAACAATCTTATTTATGTTTAAGCCCATTGTTGCAGACACTGTATCAATATATCTGGTGGAGGGTTTACCTCTTTTGTGTTGACCTGCCACTCTCCCAAACATGATGTCCTTCTCCAGGGACTGTTCTCTCCTGACTACATGTCCGAAATATGTAAGACACAGTCTGGCCATTCTTGCTTCCAAGGAGCACTCTGGTTGCACTTCGTCTAGGACAGATTTGTTGGTTCTTTTGGCAGTCCATGGTATATTCAATAGACGTCTCCAGCACCACAATTCAAAAGCATCAATTCTTTTCCTGTCTCTCTTGTTCAAGGTCCAGCTTTCACAACCATATGATGCCACTGAAAATACCATGGCAGAGTCAGACACACCTTCGTCTTCAATGTGATATCTTTGCTTTTCAATACTCTAAAGAGATCTTTTGCCACAGCTTTTCCTAGAGAAATGTGTCTTTTGATTTCTTGACTGCTGCTTCCGCGGGTATTGATTATAGAACCAAGCAAAGCAAAATCTTGGACAACCTCAATTGTTTCTCCATTGATTGTGAAGTTGCGTGCTGACCCAGTCGTAAGGATTTTTGTTTTGTTGATGTTTAGTCGCAACCCATATTGAAGGCTATGATCTTTGATCTCCATCAGTAAATGTTTTAAATCGTCTTCACTTTCAGCAAGCAGAGTGGAGTCATCTGCATAACGCAGGTTGTTAATGAGTCTTCCTCCAATCTTGATGCCACGTTCTTCCTCATAAAGTCCAGCTTCTCGGATTATTTGCTCAGCATATAAATTGAAGAGATAGGGTGAAAATATACAGCCCTGACTCACACCTTTCTCAACTTTAAACCACTCAGTGTTTCCTTGTTCTATTCGAACAACTGCCTCCTTGTTCATGTACAGATTTCTCATGAGCACAATTAGGTGTTCTGGTATTCCCATTTTCTGAAGTGTTATCCATAATTTGTTATGATCCACACAATCAAATGCTTTTGTGTAGTCAATAAAACATAGATAGACATCTGTGTCTATCTCTGCTTTCAGCTAATATCCACCTGACATCAGCAATGATGTCCCTGGCTTCCCACCCTCTTCTGAATCTCACTTGATTTTCTGGTAATTCCCTGTCTATATACTGCTGTGGTGCTTCTGAATGATCTTTAGTAGAATTTTGCTTCTATGCAATATTAATGATATTGTCTGATAGTTTGCACATTCATTTGGATCCCCTTTTTTGGGAATAGGCACAAATATGGATCTCTTCTAGTCAGTTGGCCAAGTAGCTGCTTTCCAAACATGTTGGCATAAACATGTTAACACCTCCAGTGCTGCATCTATCTGTTGAAACATCTCTATTGGTATCCCATCAATTCCTGGAGCCTTGTGTTTCGCCAGTTCTTTCAAGGCAGCTTCCACTTTGTCCTTCAACACCACTGGTTCCTCATGATATGCAACCTCTTGGAATGTTTGGTCATCTACCAATTCTTTCTTGTATAATGACTCCATGTATTCTTCCCATCTTTTCTTGATGTTTCCTCCATCATTTAATATTTTCCCTGTAGAATCTTTCACAACTGCCACTCAAGGCTTGAATTTTTTCTTCACTTCCTTAAGCTTGAGAAACACAGAGTATGTTCTTCCCTTCTGATTTTCTGCCTCCAGCTCCTTGCACATGTTGTTATAATATTTGGTTTTGTCTTCTTGAGCTGCCTTCTGAAATCTTCTGTTTTAGTTCCTTAACTTCATCATGTCTTCCTTTGACTTTAGCTGCTGGACGTTCAAGGGCAAGTTCTACTGTCTCATTTGACATGTAATTTGGTCTTTTCTTTTTTTCTTTTTTTCTTTTTTTTTTTTTTTGTCTTTTTAAGAACTTTTTGCTTCCTTCTTGAATGATATCTTTTATATCATGCCACACTCTTCTGGTCTTTTATCATTTGTGTCTAATGAATTAAACTTATTCTTGAGATGGTCTCTGAACTCAGGTGGGATATACTCAAGGTCATACCATGGCTCTCATATACTTGTTCTAATTTTCTTCAGCTTCAGTTTGAACTTGCATATGAGAAGTTGATGGTCTGATCCACAGTCAGCACCTGGTCTTGTTTTGACATTTGGTGTAGAGCTTTTCCATTGTCTATTTCCACATAGCCTGCAGCAGTAGCCCTGTGGCATCCGATCCCGTCAGATCTCGGAAGCTAAGCAGGGTCAGCCCTGGTTAGTACCTGGATGGGAGACCGCCTGGGAACACCAGAAGCTGTAGGCTTGGGGAAGGACCTGGCAACCCTCTCCCAAAAATCAATCTGCCATTGAAAACCCTATGAACAGCAGAGAAGCACTGAAAATAGTGTTTCTCCTGTTGTACAGAGGGTTGCTATGAGTCGGATACAGACTTGACATCACCCAACAACAACAACAACATTTCCACATATGTAGTCAATCTGATTCCTGTATGTTCTATCTGGAGAAGTCCATGTGTATAGTCTCCATTTATGATGTTGAAAAAATGTATTTGTAATGAAAAGGTCATTGGTCTGACAAAATTCTATCATGTGATCTCCAGCTTCGTTTCTGTCACCAAGACCATATTTTCCAACTACTGAGCCTTCTTCTTTGTTTCCAACCTTTGCGTTCCAGTCACCAGTGATTAGCAGTATGTCTTGATTGCATGTTTGATCTATTTCAAATTGCAGAACCTGATAGAAATCTTCCCTTTCTTCATTTGTGGCCTTAGTGGTGGGTGCATAAATTTGAATAATAGTCATATTAACTGGCCTTCCTTGTAAGCATATGGATATTATTCTATCACATTTTATTTCATGACAGATCTTGAAATGTCTTTTTTGATGATGAATGCAATGCCATTTCTCTTTAGTTTATCATTCCCAGCATAGTAGACCATATGATTATCTGACTCAAAGTGGCCTATGCTGGTCCATTTTAGCTCACTGATGCCTAGAATGTCAATGTTTATGTGCTCCATTTCTCCTTTAATGATTTCTAATTTTTCTAGATTCATCCTACATTTGTTCCATGTTCCAGTTATTAATGGATGTTTACAGTTGTTTCTCCTCATTTTTATTTGTGCCACATCAGCAAATGGAGGTCCCTGGGGCTTTACTCCAATTCCCTCATTCGGTAGACTCTACTGTGAGGAGCCAATTCTTCCCCAGTAGTCTTTTGAGTTCCTTCCAACCTGGGGGCCTCATTTTCCGGCACTATATCTCACAGTGTTTCTTTGCTATCCATAGGGTTTTCAATGGGTAGTTGTTTTGGGATTGGTTCGATGGTGCCTCCTCGCTAGTCTGTCTTAGTCTGGAAGCTTAGCTGAAACCCATCTGCCATGGGTAACCTTGCTCATATCTGAGGTACCAGTGGCATAGCTTTCAGCCTCATCACAACACACAAGCCCTTACAATGCGGCAAACTGACAGACGTGTGGGGGTTCAGGGCCCTATGTGATCTAATTCCTATCTGATTCTGCCACCTTATTCAGGTTACCTTCTTCTTCTTCCTTCTTGGTCCCACCACCCTGGCTTTCTCCTCGTTAATGGCAACACTTACCAAATCTCTCCCAAATTTGTGTGTCTGTTTCTTTTTTTTTCAGCTCTTTCAGTGTTTACTCTTCAAATGTCCATCCCAACTCATTCTTCATGTCTCAGCAGAAATATCACTTCATGGATGTTTCTTTACCACCAAACTAAGCACCATGTTCCTGAAATATTTATGTATACCTTCTCACTTATAATAGTTATAAATTATTAGTTTTATAAAATCCCTTTTTCTCATTGTATAGAATCAATTAGAAAAGAGATTATATAGCTAATAATTTTTCTTTATATGTAGAATAGTACTGGATAAGTGGAAAGAATTCAATATATAGTTATTGAATGTGAAAGGAATGAGGTAGAAAAGAAAAGAGAATACCCGGATGTTTGGTAAATCCTAAATTAAAGTGGAATGAGTTTATAATGGATACTAATTTAAGGAGTAATGGTTTGAGTGCTTGACAGTAAACTTTAGAGAAAACAACAATTTACTACGAACATTTTTCTAATAAATTTCATCACAAGCCAATTCCATATAATGCTTCTCCAAAGCATGATAGCATGGTCAAAGTAATTTGGCCATAAATGTTTTTTGCACCTACGAGATTCATAATACATATTCGAAGCTCCCATTAAGAGTGCCAAGAAGTCTTCTAATAAAGAAATCTGTTTAACAAACTGCTGTATTTCCCCCAGAATACCTAATAACTCTCACTGGAAAATACTGTTTGAAGGTATAACAAATCTCTTCCACTCCCTTTCCTTTTTCCTCATAATTAAGGCATTTAGATGAAAGAAAATCTCCTTCTGCACTTTTCCTTGACTCAGAAGAAAGATGGCAAGCCTTACCTTTCATCTTGACTAAAAGTTATTATATGAACTCAGCAGTCACAGCTTTCTCTTTACAATACAAAATGTATAGAACTTTGGATAACTGAACTATGAATAATTATGGATTTGTAGTATCATGAGTAGACACAAAGTTTCCACCTAGAATTCCTTTAGCTTAATTAGAATGTTATAAACCAGGATTCTCTAAACATTCTTAGCTCAGTAATTGTACATTTATTTATACATAAAATATATATGTACCAATATACACTTGCTTCGTTCATGTTATAAATATACAGTAAAATAAAAGCTTTAAAGATTGAGATAAAACAAATTTAACAAGAGTTCTTAAAATTTTCTATTCACTATTTTGTAAAGCATTTTCCATACTTTCTACATTACATACATATGTATCATTTTAGAAATAATTCTGATAAGTGTCACTGGGCTAGAGCTCACAAGGAAACGATAAGACCTATGCTTACTGTTCAGGAATGAGTGACAATGCATTTGAAAGCCTACTTTCTGCATTTATACTGAAATAACACAGCGGCTATTTATTGGATATGGCTTATTTAGATAGATAGAAGCAATGAATTTGGAGGTTTTGGAGAAGATATTGGAATGTAGGCAAAGCATTTATCTTTATAAACTTTGTATCAGAAATGAGATGTTGCATAATTTACTGCCATGCTGATACTAGATGGAGTCTTGTCTACTCTGGTCTGGGACATGGACAGGGACAGTAACCAAAGGATATTTTCCTCTGGAATACTGAACTACAAATTCTGTCTAATCACCTATGGCATGAATCTTCCAGAGATACAGAAAATCAAGTTTATAAAGGACCTGTTTTAGGTATTTTCCCATTGTATTTTATTCAGCAAGAATCCTTAAGAGTAATTTCAAAGTTATTTCAATACTGAGAACACTAACAATATCTGAACTAAATATACATTATACAACCAATATAGTTTGATCCTCTATCCCAGCAGAGACTACATTCAGAGAAGCCCTTAGAAGGGATTCATTGGAGATTCAGAGATATGAGTTTGGAAGCTCCTTGACTTTGAAGATTATGTATTACTAGATAAAACACCATCATTATCTCAATAAGCAGTATTGCAGAATGGTAGCTATATTTGCTTTTTAGGAAAAAATGCATCTGATGTTAATTTCCACATTAAAATATCTTAAAGGTTGTATGATGTGGGACAAGATATTTCATTTCTCCAAATTACTATGAAAGCTAAATAACTACATCAACTCTCATCTTGAAACACTCAGCACAATGGTGTTATAATTAGTACTCAATAAATGGTAGTTCTTATGATTATTTATATTATTTTCACTTTATCGAAGTAATAAGGATTACCTATGATCCAAAGTGTTTTCCAGGTATATAACTGAGCACGAAATTTTCTATTTAAAACTTTTATGTCAATTCATTTGACTCTATTAAACATAGTGACCATATGTAAGCTGACAACTTTGATTAAGGAATTTTCAATATGAACTTGACTTAATCTTTAATTTAAGTGGAAAATCTGGTAGTGGGGCTTTTTCTTCTCTGCAATTCTGTCAGACACTATGATCCATGGAGACAGAAAAGGGAAATAAGCCAAGGAAATATACCATATGTAAAAAACTTTGTGAAATTGAACCCAGAAGCAACCATGAAAAAAATTGGAGAAATAATGTGCAATCAACACAGCAAAGCCAAATGACTCCTGTATCCATTATTGGCTGAACTTAAAAGTGAAATAATTTCCAAAAATTAAAATCCTTAAGGAAAATGAATTACAAATAGTATACCCATCAATCTTGATTTTGAAAGATATTCTAGAACAAATATTTGAGTTCTAATCTGGAACAATTGTCAGGGTTCTCCATTAGAGACTAAGTTAAAATTAATCAGCAATAACTTTTTATGAGTTTTCTGTGTTGTGCTGGTCTAATCAGCTGCTTAGTCTGTGGAGGGCCAGGGCTGGAATTAGAGTTGTCAAGATGAAATAAATTGGAAGTGGAAATGGTGAATTCTTCCTTTTCTCAAAAGAAAACACAAATCTTTAAAAAGTAATTTTTTCTTTTACAAAATGGGAATTAAGCTCCATAATTGAGTATGTTAAAGTAGATTCATTGATTGTCCTTTAACGTTCTGGATCAGTCCATGAAGCAGGTATAGAATGGAACTAAAATAACTTCAGCAGACTTGATGTTCTAATCCATTCTCTTTGGAATTACAAATGGCAGCATTTTCCATTGTGATACATACCCCATCCCCAACATCTGCAAAAAAAAAATGTACATTTAGAAAAATAACACTCATCATGATTTTGTTTTCAAGGTCTAGGAGATTTCAGATTTCTGAACTCTTTATTACCCTGGCATAATCAAGGCTATGATAGCCTCCTGAATAAAGTACGTTCTTAATATGAACGTACAGCTAAAGGGGAACACATGTAAAACCATGAACTTTTCCAAACCAACATAACTGCCCATACGTGCAGCAGAGGCTAAACATCATCAAATACCTTTTTTTTCCTTTGTGAACAAGTTAAAAAAAAAATAGTACACACTCAGCTTGTACCACTGGAACATGTCTGTCTAACCAAAAAAAGCACTGGATTCATTAACCTAACACGCTCAGGGCAAAACTTTAATGACCTATCGGTCATAACAAGATGCAGGTCACAAGAGAGCCATTTAACTTGATTCCTAACATAAGTTATCTATGGAAAAAGATACAATTGTATTGTTTTGTGCACAAATTCTATGAAATATTTTATTAAAAATAAAAGCAGTGAGAAAAAAATCAGAAAATAAGGGAGACTATCCCCAAGCAACCAGACATAGTTAACAAAAATGAAGCCCATTCTATTTCCCTGAGGTGAAAAACCTGTGGTTAAACATATGAAGAAGATTTTTCATTGGTGTATGCTACTTATCATAGTAGCCCCAGCAGGAGCAACTATAGAAAATGACTCATTAGTCTTTCCAAAATATAAGCTCTTCCTGTGCCCCAACTGACACACTCTGGGATCCTTTGACATTACTTCAATATAGTTATTCGTATATAGCTTCAATAATTGGCACCCTCACAATCTGAAATTAACATTTTCTATGTCACTTTTATGTACACTAAATGTGATAAAATTTGATTTTAAGGTTATCCTCTCCAAAATTTGTGATTCCAAAAGGTAAGTTTGTGAAATCAAAATACTCCCTATATTTTTTCATTTTTTATTGGGAATTTTTAATATACAACTTAATGGGTTTCATTATGACATGGGTTTCATTCTGACATTTTCATATATGCATTTCATTGTATATTACTCACATAACTTCCCCCTTACCCTCTCATGTCCCTCCTCCCCTATCCCCTCCACTACCATACCAATGGTCTCCTTTCTACATGCATGTCTTTTTGTGAGAATATTTAGCTACATATGCATATCCTGATTTTGATTTAAGTCCAAGCTTTTTTCTATAGTGATCTACCTTTTTACATTCTCATTAATATTAGATGAGTGATCTAGTCCATTTATATCAATGCCAGTCTTTGGTATTATTACTATTACTATTTTTTTTTAATTTTAGCTATTCTTGTAGGGTTTTTTTTATCTTCCCCCCTTTTTTCCCACCATTCTCATAAACTTGTGCTGTTTACATTGAGGTTGACCTCTCCACCTTCATCCCTCCTCTTTGACCCTCTTCCCTCTCCTGTCTTCTGCAACCATTCCTTCTCTTTGCATCCTCCCTCCTTGTTTCCACTCCTTAAACTGACCCTTCTACACTAAGTTTAATTTAGTTTTTTATTGTTTCAGTTTGTATATAGTATTTTTTCCTTCCTTTAAGCTTGATTCATCTCCCACTATTTTTGTATTTTAGATTTGCATTTGTTTCTCAAATTAGCATACAAAGACACTTATTCAATGTTACTTTCTCGTGTTCAAGGAAGAATTAATGATGAGAGCTAACAGCTCCCAGTTGGAGTCTCCTAGGGCAATAGGATATGCACAAGGGAGTTGTCCGAAAATATATGCCCTGAAATGTATAAGTACAAATAAGAACTGAAAGTCTGCATTGAAGTAATAATAAAAAAAATCAACCCCTAATTGTGCCAAGGACCAGGAAGAAGACACAGTTCTTATGCAAAAGAGAAGTCATAATTCAATAGAGAAACCAGACAACATTGTGAGTTGAGTACAATCAGGGAAATATGCAGCCATTTAAGGAAGGACACAGAAGAAATGTGACTGATACATACCAAACCACTGGTTGGAATTTTTTCTTTAAGCTAGGAAAGATGTTAGAACTTATCTGATTTCATGTCCCCTCTAAATGTTGTGGGTAAGACTGAACCTTAAAGAGGTAAAATGGCCCATTCTGGGAACCACAACTCATGTATACCAAGTCTCCAGATTCCAAATCTAATGTTCTATTGATGAGAGTAGACACTTATTTGAGAAATATGTGGTAGCACGTCCCCTTACCCACAATACCAATCTTTACATTATTGTCCCCATTTCAAAGACAACAAAATGGAGAAGATGTGGTCTGAAGAATGACAACTAATTTCCTACTCACTTTCCCCTTCTGCTGTGCTATTTAATCAAGGATTCATTGCTGAGAGAACTGGAACTGTAGCAAATACGATCAAAACAGAGACTTGAAAAAAAGCACATCAACATTCCAGTGATCTTTGCCTCCACCATCAGAACATGCCTGGGATGGCCTGGTGAATGCAGAAGCATGAGCAGAGCCCTAGTCTCCACTGAGACCCACCCAGTCTGCCTGCCCACCAGCCAGGCAAGAGGCAGAGCCCAACCAAGATCTGCAAAGTAACCTGACTGATGTTTCACTCCTGAATGAATCCTGGGAAGCCCTCCACACAGCAGTTGAACTCCTCAGAAAGCCTCAGAGAATGACTCGATTAACGCGCAGACATGAGAATTAAGTATTCAATGCTTTAAACTACTAGGATCTGTGGTTATTTGTTAGGCAGTTAAAATATAGCTATAGGTAGCTGATAGAGTAGAAGGGGTAAAAAATGGGTTGTGTAGAGGTATATGATATATCCAAGAGTGGAATAAGTTTCAAATTATTGCAATAAGAGATGATGGCAGTTTGGGCTAAGTGAATGTGAAGATAAAGAAAAGGCTACAGAATTATGGAAATTTAAATGTAATTCTCTATAAAATGATAAACTACAAAAGACTTTTAAGTACACAAATAATGAAATAAAGAAACTTCTACCAATTTATAAAAGTTAAATTCACCAGTTTCATGAATGGATTATAGGAGAAAGAGTTAGTGGCATAGAATACTAGAACAAAATAAATTGAAAGGAAATATAAAAAGACTCACTGCCAGAGGAAGGTCTCTTCACAATATGAAACCATTTTGGAGGTTATATTCAGGAATAGATTTTCCTTCTTTAAAAGATGTTCTTTCTAGATGCTAGTAGCTTAATTTGATGCCCTTTAATAGTCCACCTTCAATTAGTTTGTGGCTTGTGACTTGAGAATGAAAGGAAACCCATGAGTTAAAGAAATGATTAATTAGTTCTAAGACCCTGTTACATTCAGTAGTCTCGTGGATAAGAAATTAATATACCAATATAAGCAATTGAAAGAGCATAGAGTCAGTTTTAATGTTCACTTTCCTATTGTTGGCAAAGACTCTGGTGCTTAACATGAACAAGGTCCTGGATTCAATCCTCAGCACAAACAAAATGAATAAAAGAAAGAAAGTAATATAGTCAACAGGAAACTTTTTTTTTAATTTCCAAAATTTTCTCAATCCCATCCTTAGAATCATAGTAGAAATCATAATCCTTTAACATGTACAGACACATTATACTTCCTCTCTAAGTGTTTGACTACCCATGATATTCATGTATATAATATGGAAGAGAAACCATGCAGGAAAGTAAATAATGATTTTTAATCTAACCTCTATCTGAAGTCAATGTCTCCAGTTTTATATAGATCCCATTTCCTTCTGCTTGAGAAAGGACAGTATTCCAGGAATTCCTTGAACAGTATTCTTTAACAATTATTCTCTATTCCTCCTACAGTGATATTTTCCTTTCTCCTTTCATTAAAATCAGTGTACATACAGATATTTTTCAATTCCTTTTTACTAGTGTTTTATTTATACATATTAGTGAGGTGCAGAATAAGAAGTCAGTTGAATGATCAATTATGCAACTATCAAATCAGTATTACTTATACTTCCATCTCCTTAAACATTTTACAGAAAAAACAAAAACAAAAAACAAAAAACAGATGAGAAGTTTAATTAACATATAATGACAAGCATACGCAAACATGGGTTATACCCTGATTTTTTCTCCTTTCCTTTTTATTCTTCCCTATGTTGCTCCCCGCTACTCCTTTTCCAGTTCCCCTCCTCCTCCTTCTCTTCCTGTTCTTCTACTCCTTCCCCCTCCTCCTCCTCTTCTTTTTCTTCATCTTTTTGTATGTTCATAGATTTGCATACTATATTTTGAAAATTTCTCTCCCCCTTTATCCCTCTACGTTGTTCACTGTCCCCTACCCCCTTACCCATCTTCCATTCTCTCCCACTATTCTCCTCTCTCTCATATGGGGTCCACTTGTATTTTCATTCTTAGATAAGTGTGTGGGGGGTGTGGGTGTGGGTGTAGATGTGTATAAATATTTTATCCTTTAAGGTAGATTTAGCTCCTGCATATGAGTGAGAACATGCAGTATTTCTCTTTTTGACTCTGGGTTATTTCACTTAAAATGATACTCTCCATTTCCAACCATTTTGCAGCAAAAGACATATTTCATTCTTTACCTCTGAATAATTTTCTATTGTGTATATATACCCCAATTTTTTAAATCAATCCTCTGTTGATAGATATCTGGGTTGATTCCATACCCTTGCTATTGTGAAGATAGCTGCATTAAATATGGGAGGACAAGTATCCCTCTTGTATAATGATTTATCTTCTTTTGGTTATATTCCTGGAAGTGAAGAGCTGGATTATATGGTAGTTCTAATTTTAGTTTTCTGAAGTACCTCCATCTTGATTTCCATTGTGCTTGGACTAATTTACAGTCCCACCAGCAATGTAAAAGGGTTAATTTTCCCTTCATCTTCAGCAGCATTTATTATTTGTTTTGTTAATCTTGGCCATTCCTACTAGAGTGAGATGAAACCTCAGTGTAGTTTTGATTTGCATTTCTCTAATGGCTAGGGATATTTGCATTTCTCTAATGGGTTGTTGTTGTTGTTAGGTGCCGTTGAGTCGGTATCTGACTCATAGCGACCCTCATAGGGTTTTCAATGGCTGACTGTTTCGGGATTGCCTTGGGAGTGGATTGCCAGGTCCTTCTCCCATTTTGGGGGTGCTGGGAATTGAACTCGGGACCTCAGAGACTGCAGCGCAGCGCTCTACCAACTGAGCTAAATCCCAGCCCCTCTAATGGGTAGGGATATTGAATATTTTTCATGTATTTATTGGCCATTTGTATATCTTCTTTTGAAAACTGTTCAGTACCATTGTCCACTTATTTATTGGATTATTTGTTACTTTGGTATTTAATTTTTCGAGTTCTTTGTATATTCTAGAAAATAATACCCTATCAGATGTGTAGGATGCAAAGATTGTCTCCCATTCTGTGGGCTCTCCCTTTACACTACTAATTGTTTTCTTTGCTGTGTAGAAGCTTTTTAGTTTTATGTAACCCATTTGTCAATTCTTGGTGAAGTTTCTTGCGCTGTTGGAGTCTTGTTAAGTAAGGACTTGCCTATGCCTATGTGTTGGAGTGTGTTCCCTGTAATTTCTTCTAGGAGATTTAGCTTTTCCAGTTTTATGTTGCGGTCTCTGACTCATTTTGAGCTGATTGTTATACAGATTGAGAGGTATCGGTCTACTTTCATTCTCTACATATAGATATCCAATTTTCCTAGCACCATATGTTGAAAAGGCTGTCTTTTCTCCAATGTACTCCTTTGGCCCCTTTGTCCAACATCAGGAGGCTGTAGTTGCATGAGTGTACATCTGGATCTTCTATTCCACTGATCTTCATGCCTACTTTTGTGCCAGTACCAATCTGTTTTTGCCACTATAGCCATGTAGTATAGTTTGAAGTCAGGTGTTATGATGGCTCCTGCACTGTTTATGCTGCTTAGGATTATTTTGGCTATACATGGTTTTTTGTGCTTCTTTATGAATTTTAAGATTGTTGTTTCTATTTCTGTGAAATATATCATTGGAATTTTGACGAGGAATGTATGGAATCTGTAGATTGCTTTTGGTAGTATAACTATTTCCACAATATTAATTCTTCTGATCAATGAACAAGGGAGGTTCTTCCATCTTCTAATATCTTCTGGGATTTTTTTAGTGTTTTGAAGTTTGCATTGTAGAGATCTTTAGGGACTTTGGTTAGATTGATTCCTAAATACTTTTATTTGAGTGGGCTATCATGAATAGGATTGTTAACATTTCTCTCTTCCTGTTCACTCTTGGTGTAAAGGAGTGCTACTGATTTTTGAGTGTTAATTTTTTATCCTATTACTTTGCTGAAGGAGATAATTAGCTCTAAGGGTTTCCTAATGGAGTATTTGGTTTCCTTTAGGTATAGGATATGCAAAAGAGGATAATTTGAGCTTTTCTTTCGCTATTTGTATTCTTTCCTGATTGCTCTGACTAGGACTTCAATCAAAATATTGAATAAGAGACAAATGGACATCTTTGTGTTCTTCCTGATCTTAGAAGGAATGCTTTCAATTTTTTTTCCATTTAATATGACATTGCCTATAGGTTTTTTATAAATGAGCTTTATGTTGTTGAGATATGTTCCTTCTATACCCAGTTACTTCAGGAGTTTTATCATGGAGGGATGTTGAACTTTGTGGAAATGTTTTTCAGTATTGATTGAGATGATCATGTGATTTCTGTCTGCAAGTCTCTTGATATGTTGAATTACATTAAATAAGTTCCATATGTTGAACCATCCTTGCATCTATGGAATGAAGTCCATTTTATCATGATGTGTAATCTTTTTTATCTGTTGTTGTATTTCATTTGCAATAATTTTATTGAGGATTTTTGCATCAATATTCATTAAGGAAATTAATCTGTAGATCATTTTATTGTGTCTGGTTTTGGTATCAGAGTGATACTTGTTTCATAGAACAAGTTTGGAAGTATACTTTCCTTCTCTATTTTCTGAAATAACTTCAGGAGAATGGGTATTGGTTCTTCTTTAAAGGTTTGATAGAATTCAACTATGAACTTTTCAAGATCTGGACTTTTCCTTGTTGGGAGATTTTTTATTACTGACTCAATTTCACTGCTTGTTATATGCCCATTTAATTTGTTTATATCTTTAGGATTTAGTTTTGGTAGGTCAAAAATCTTAAGGAATTTAACCATTTCTTTTGTATTTTCTTTTTTTGGAGAGTACTTCTCAAAATAGTCTTTGATGATCTTCTGTGTTTCCTTGGTATCAGTTGTTATGTTCCTCTTTTCATCTCCAATTTTATTAATTTGGGCTCTCTCTCTCTCTCTCACTCGCTCTCTCTCTCACTCTCTCTCTCTCCCCCTTTGGTGAGTTAGGATGAGGGACTGTCAATTTTGTTCATCTTTTCAAACAATGAATTCTTAGTTTTGTTAATATTTTGTATTGTCCTTTTAATCTCTATTTTGTTAATCTCTGCCTTTGTTTTAATTGTTTAATTATTTCTTTTTGCATGCTAGTTTTGGGGGTGGCTTGCTATTTCTCTAAGTTGTTGAGATGCATCATTAAGTCATTTAATTGGGCCTTTAATTGGGCCCTACGTTTCCTATCTTTTTAGTGTAGGCACTCATGAATACGAACTTCCCTCTTTGAATTGCCTTTGCCATATCCTGTAGATTTTGGCATATAGTGTTTTCATTATTGTCTGATTGAAGGAAGTTTTTAATTTTCCTTTCTGATTTCTTCAATGACTCACTGATCATTTAAAAGTATATAATTTCAGTGTATCTGTAACATTTTGTAGATTTTCATACTTCTGATTTCCTGTATTATTCTCTTGTAATATAAGGTATAGAGGATAATTTTAATGTTTTTGTATTTATTGAGGCAAGTTCAGTGGACTAAAATGTGGTCTACTTTAGAAAAAGCTCCATGTGGTCCTGAGAAGAATGTGCATTCTTTCTCTGTTGGATGGAATATTCTGTAGACATCTGTTATGTCCAGTTGGTTTATTGTGTTATTTATGTCCATCATATATTTGTTGATTTTTTAACTTTGATGACCTGTCTATTAAAGAGAGTGGGGTACTGAGGTCTCTTATAATTATTGTGTCTGGATCTATGTGTGTCTTTATTTCTAGTAATGTTTATTTTATGAAATTAGGTGCTCCAATGTTTGGTGAACACACACACACACACACACACACACACACACACGTGGTGCATGGGCTGGGGATTAGCTCAATTTGTAAAGTCCCCTCTCAGAATCCCTGGGTTCAATACCCAGCACCACAATAATGGGAGAAGGCCCTGGAAGCCCACTTCTGAAACAATCCTGATCAATTAGCCATTGAAAATCCTATTAATAGTAGAGAAGCCCTGATATAGTGCTGGGCATCTCACAATGTTGGATAGTGTTTCATCCGTTGTACAGAGGGTCACTATGAGTTGGACACTGACTCGACAGCATCTAATAACAACAACAACATATTTGGAATTGTCCTTGGTTTAATGCCTTCTTTTGAGATCTTTGTCACCAGTGTCACTCAAAGCATAGAAAGAGTTCTACTGCTAAAGTAATATCTTTGTACAGTCTCACCTTTATAATTATGGCTAATCTTATTTGAGACGAGCTACTTTTCTTTTCTTTTCTTTTTTCTAGTTTTTTTTCCCTTTTCAGTACTGGGAGTTGAACCCAGAGCCTCGTGCTTATGTGCTTTGCAAGTGCTGTACCACTAAGCTGCACCTCCCTTACATTTTTTTTTTTTTGTTACTTTTTTTGAGACAGGGTCTCACCAAATTATGCAGACTGCCGCTGGTCTCGAACTTGCAATCCTCCTGTCTCCACCTCTGGAGCAGCTGGGACTACAGGTGTGTGCCACTGCACCAGGCTGACACCAGGTACTCTTTAAAGATATCTGTGGGAAACAGTTGTGAGGGATAGCAATGAATAGATTTTGGATATAAACAGTATAGATATTGATGGGTGAAAGATAAAGGTCTGATTGATAGGTGGGTGGGGAGTACCGGTGAGAACATTATTAGATAGGGATAAGGAAGAAGAGCAAGCTGAGTAGGAGTGTTGAAATATGAGTGAGAAAAGAGTCAGCAAAATTATAAATCTACATTTTGCTTATATGACACACACGCATGTGCACACACACACACAAGTAGACACACATCCAGGATGTATGGCAAATATAAAGATGGTATATGTCCTTTTTTGGTTTTGACAAATAAGTTTTGAAAATGTTGATAGTATTACTATTGATTGTCTGGGGCAACCTAGAAAGAATAATGGCTAAAAATTATGACCAGTGAGAAGGATGGAGAAAGCTATTGAAGTCTAATGAACTAGAGAAAGAGAAATGGTAAAACAAAATAGAGAATGAAAGAAAAACCAAAGCAGCACAACAACAAAACAATAACAACTATGAAAACAAACACCAGAAACATGTAAACATATAAAAGAAAGATTGTTGTTGTTGTTAGGTGCCGTCAAGTTGAGTCTGACTCATAGCGACCCTCACAGGGTTTTCAATGGCTGACTGTTTTGGGATTGCCTTGGGAGTGGGTTGCCACGTCCTTCTCACATTTTGTGGTGCTTGGAATCAAACTCGGGACCTCAGAGACTGCAGAGAGGCTCTCTACCAACTGAGCTAAATCCCAGCCCTAAAAGAAAGATTAAAAAATCCAAAAATAGATCAACAAGCACTAATTGGTTCAGTTTAGGTATCAATGACCTGGTTCCTTGTGAGTCTTCCCTGCCCTCCAAATGTTGCCAATCAGGGGAAGCAGTTCTTTCTCCTCACCATAGTTCCAGATCAGTTCTCCAAGTGGGCATGTGCCCACAAAATCCCGCCACATACCCATGGGACAATCCTGCTTTGGATCCAGTCTTCCACAGACCACAATCCACTATCCCCCGAGTCACTGGGACCCTAGGAGCTTTGCCATTAGAAACTTTCCATTGGTTGCTCCATGGCACCCAACTGCACTCTCGATTTTCTCTCCCCAGGATGACTTCAACCTAGCTGGCTAGATCTGTTTTATCCAATGGAGTAACCTGAGCCCAAGCTATGGGTGGGCAACCTGGGAGTGACATGCTTTTAGGGGTTACCTGGCTGTGACCCACTTCTCTGATTGAGTTAGGAACCCACCTAGGTGCTTATCTGTTCATTGGCAGATTATTCTGGCTTCAGGGTGATCCTGGGCTCTTCATCTCCCAAGGTCCACTAAGCCTCTCCACTCCTGGGATCTGTTCCTCTGCACCACTGTATGTTTGGGTCTCTTCACCTGCCACAACCACAGTCAGGTCCCCAGGCTTACTTGCTCCAGGCCCACTGCACAGCCAGAGCCTAGGGAAAGCCACCTGTAAATTCCACACTGGAGCAAGCCCAGCAGCAACCAACTCCTCAGAGCAGAGGGCAGCTCACCTCAATGTTTATTTATTTAATTGTGTATTAATCTGGTTCACAGATGCACCCAGAAGCAGACCATGGCTCCTTAAGGCTCCTGTTCACTGGAGTGGGGGGAAGATCAAGTTCTCTTGTCCCTCAGATTGTTCTTTCATGTATGCCTGTTCCTCCCAGCATTGTGGCAGAGTGTTCCTAGAGCCCTTGTTCAGTGGTTAGATTTTGTTTGCCACCAGTCTGCTCTGCAGTGCAGGGGGACTCTTAATTACCCATTAGAGTGTTAGTTTTCTTTTCACACTGGGAAAGTTGATACCATTTTTCTGATGGTGATCTTCCCACACTGGTTATTTCTTTCTTTTTATCTGCAGTTGAAACTATCCACCCAACTCATTTCAATTTTTTTTCTCTTATCTCTCTTTTTCTCTTTGCTATCCTCTCCGTCTGGTATATACTGAATATATTACTATTTTCTGTATATATATACCTGTTTCACAAGGTGTTTTGGAGGGTGTTATCAAACTACTATATTGACCCCTATATTTAAAATTTTAAAATTCTGCTACTCTACCTTCCTTGTCTCTCCATTGTTAAACTATACTAAAACAAAACAGAACAAAAAACAACAATAAAAAAATCTAGTGGAGTTACCTGTTCTTATAGTTTGTAATTGTCTCTTCCCATTCTTCCTCCCTCCTTTCTCTTTGTCTCATACTAGGGTGGCAGGTTGAACCCAAGGCCTCATGTACACTAGGTAAATTTTCTATCAAAAAGTATTACACTCAGCACTTTTTAAATGTTTATTTGGCGGCAGGGTCTTGCTAGGTTGTGTAAGCTATCTCTGGCCTGGAACTTGCCCTCAGTTTTCTGAGTCACTGGGATTATAGGTGTGTGCTATGGCAGTTGGAGATTCTCTCTCTCTCTCTCTCTCTCTCTCTCTCTCTCTCTCTCTCTCCCCTCTTTGGTGGTGCTGAGCATCTAACCTAGGGCTTTGTGCATGCTAGGAGAGCACTCTACATTGAGCTCTCTTTTAAACTTGCTCAAGACAGGTTTTTGCCTCCATCATCCCATCAAAACTACACTCATCATATTTACGACTGATCTCCACAGTAGATTATCCAATGGTCACCATCAGCAACACACCTACTTCCTTGATAGATCTTTCTCACTTGCATTTCGTAAAAATTGCTAGCTTGATTTTTATTCTTCCTCACTGGTTTCTCTTTCTTAATCTTGTTTATGCTTAATGGATTCTTTTCTTCTCACTAGACTGTTAACACTGGAGGCTCCCACAATCTTGTCCTTGGTCTTTTTTCACATTTATCTCCATTCACGTCTTCAATGAGTTCATCGAACCATGTGGATTTAAATATGATACATATGACAAAAACTTACAAATTCAATTCTCTAATCCAGACCTTTATCCTAAATTTCCCATCTGTATCTATGTCTACTTGACTATCCACTGGAATGTCTAATGGGCACATGAAAACCAATATACCCTAAAATAAACAACAAACTGCTTTACCTATAACTTTCCACAACTTAATAATGGTAACTCCATCCAAATAATAGCTCAGGGCAAAAAAAAAAAAAAAATTGATCTTTGACTCTTCTTTCTGTTTCATACCTCGAATCCATTTACCAAACTCTTCTAATTAATTACATCATTTTTGACATTCTATTCCCATCACAGCATCCAGAGGATTAGTTTTTAATATTAAAGATGGATCTTACCATTTCTCTGCTCAAAACCATTATAATTCTTCCATTGTTGTGCAGATTAAGAACCAAAATTCTTTGAAAGTACTTACTGGCCCCTATCCATGTACCTGAATTCAGTTGTCTCTCTGAACTCATCACCTAATACTCCATGCTTACTCACTGCACTACACTATAAGTTTTCTTTACATTTCCTTACTCATGATTAACAGGCTCTCAAGAGATTTTCTTTCCTTATGTTCTCTACTTGGAATTCTATATTTCCACACATAGACATTATTAATTGCTAGTTTTTAAAATTTTTGCTCAGTTGTCAATTCTGAGTGATGTTACTTTTCTAATATCAATACTGATATGGCACTCTTGCCTCCTCTTACAAACACTCCTGACTTCTTTTGTCTTGTTTTTTTCTTCTTGATAACACTTCGTACCTATAAAACAATTACTATTTGCATTTGTAATGGTAATTACTTATTTCTGCCACTTTCCTCCTGAGTGTAAGAATTATGGAGTCAAAAATTTTTGCTTCAACCCAATAATGGATTCTCAAGAATAAACAGAGCCTGATACATAGACGGCACCAAAAAACTATCTGTTGAGTGAATGAATGCATTGATAATATGAAATATCTAAAATCTCATCTTAGCCCTACCGCATGTTGTGATTTTTTTCTGTGGTTATAATTATTGCTTTTTTCTGTTAGCTTTTACATCTGAACATTTTTCAAATGTAAATTAAGACATCCTTGTTTCAATTTTCTTCTTTTTAATTTCATTGCTAACAATTACTGGCATTTTGTATGCAATGTGGAGGCCTTGTCCTCACTGACTATAAAATGCAAGAATAAGACAGTAACGAGTGACTTGTTAGATGTGGAAAGCCCACAAAGACACATAGGAGTCAAAACCCTATGAGATAGATAGTACAGAAACCTAGTTGAGTGATTTACTTGGTGCTTCCCAGTCAAACAGAAATAGAAATGGAAGAATATGAGATTTTTACTTTGTGTTGATGCCCATTTTCACTCGAACTTACTGCTTAGACTCTAAATGAAAGTTCCAGGGATAACTGGGTTGTTTCCAGCAAGATCAAACCCTGATGGTATGAGACCTTGATGTCTTGACCTAATCATTGTAGGCATGCTGGACAGTCCTCAGGGTTCGAGACTTCATTATCCCCTTTATTCTCTCCTCTTAAATTCAAGTTGAAGACCTAATGTGGCTGAGTCCATGTGTTTTCTAAGATACTCTAAAGGCTAATTGCTTGGTGTTTGGGTAAATGCATGCTCCCACATAATTGGGAAAATTTGAAGAAATCAGGGATGGTGAGGGGTTGTCCATGGTAAAAAAAATGAAGAACGTAATACTGACTCTACTGAAAAGCATACTTCAATGCTGTTGTTCTACCTTTCTTCTTCTATTTTTCATGTATGAGTACAAGTTCCTACATTTCATTTACATTTTTCTTGAATTTTGTTCAAGAGTTCTTCTAGGCCTAGACAATGAGTCCTCACAGAGCCTAACTAGATTGCAGAATATTTCAGCTTTGATACTCTGACAGCTGCTTCTCATCTATACATATCATTGCTCGTTATAGATATCAAATTGTGGAAAGAACGGAAACCCCAAAATAAATTCAAATGAATGAATAAACAAGTAAGATTAAGTGGTGAGAAATTCTCTCTATTATACAACACCAAATTAATGCTATCACAGTAGCTCTAAATAGTTACTGTAAGAATTCCCTTTCTTACAGTAATTTATTTTCAATATTTAAGTATGTAACATTTGAAAACCCTATAAACGACCAGTTGCTCCCATGTCCATACATATGATAAAGTGCCTAGTAGATATTTATTTTATATATAGTATTAAATTTTATTGAGGCTTAGCTAACTATTTACTTGAAAGGGTAATATTTGGAGCAAGTGATTGAAACTTCTTCCTTATAGTGAATCTAAATGTTTTCTCACATAGATCAGAAAGGATGTGGTTCCTTAGGATCACAACTTCACAAAAACCACATTATTTTTCTTTATTCATGTTCCTGTAAGCTATCCTCTATACCACATATGTACCTCTTCTAGTTTCTCTCAATGATCCTGTCTTCTGGTACAGAATCTTCATACATGATCCATGCTAGAAAAATAATTAAATAGATACTTCTTTATTTCTTCAATATTTTATCTAACTTTTCTAAACAATGTGTTTATTTAAAACATGTTTCAAATGTTTGTCCATGTCACTATTGTTTTAAAGACAATAAAATTCTATAAGACAAAGAACATATGCAAATGATTTTATGGAATACATGTGAAACATTTTGATAGCAGTAATGGAGATTATGTTAGATTTTCAGGTTCACTTTGGTGATATTGCTTAAGCCAGCCACATATTAATTAATTCTGATAGTTCTATAACAGGAATGTTGGCAAGATGGATGAATATTATTATTATTATTATTATTATTATTATTATTATTATTATTATTATTGGGCTAGGATTTAGCTCAGTTGGTAGAGCGCTGCGCTGCAGTCTCTGAGGTCCCGAGTTCAATTCCCAGCACCGCCAAAATAGGAGAAGGACCTGGCAATCCACTCCCAGGGCAATCCCGGAACAGTTAGCCATTGAAAACCCTATGAGGGTCACTATGAGTCGGATACCGACTCGATGACACTTAACAACAACAACAATTATTATTATTATTATGGTACTTGAGGGCTGAACCCAGGGCCTTGCACATAGTTTGAAAGTATTCTACCATTGGGATGCACCCCAGAACATTTTATATTTTTTATATTAAGACAAGGTCTGATTAGTTACTCAGACTACCTCTGGCTTCAAATCTGCGATCCTCCTGCCTCTGCCTCCCAAGTTACTGGGATTACAGGTATGAGCCATTGCTTATTATTATTATTATCATTATTATTTTGAGACAAGCAGATATCCCCCAAACTTACCATCCTCCTGCCTCTATCTCCACAGGAATCAGATTACAGGCATGTGCCGACACATTTGTCTGGAAATTGATATTTTTATTAGTGACATTTTTAGTTAGTGTAAAATTTCATGAGTTTCATTAAAATTGAAGTTTTTAATGAAGCTTGAACCAACAGGTTAGTAAGAGACTATCTCTCTCCTCCTACATTGTGATTTAATACCTATAGGTCTGTGTTGCTGCACTTGAAGGAATTTAAATAAAAACTTATTCCTTACTTTTCCATGATTTATCTGGAACCGAAGCTGGGTTGTACTGCCTTTTCTCTTTTCTTCCATTTAGTTATCTTTAAAATGGTTGTAGTGGTACTTTTCAATAGCTGGTTGTGGTCAGACACTAAGTAAATAAATTATTATTATGATTATTTTAAAATATAATACTGTAAAAGCAGAAAGCCTAAAATCCCCTTTTTTCCTAAATAGTAAGCCTAGTTAACTAATCAAGAAGAAATTCTGCAAAAGATAATTCATTTATCTGAATGCTGTCTCCAACATTAATGCAACTCCAGGTGTGGTTTTGTTTATTTTTGGTCTAGCCAGAAAAAGAGGTGTTTCTAATTTCTTTTAACATAGATTTCCAGGCACAGATAACAGATGTGTAGTGTTTTGAAGAATTGTTTAGTCAGATCCAAAAGGCATACATTTAAATCAGTGAATGAGGAGTGAAGATAAACAGCACAGATATTTGATGAGTGGGTTAGAAAATGTGTTTGTAGGTGTGGAGGCAGGTGCCAATATGAGGACAGAAGGGAGGAAACAAGAATGTGATTACTAACTCACATATTAGGACACATAGTGAAGCAGAATCTATATAAAATTTAAGGGCTTGGTGGAGAAGAGAACTACTACAAGAGACCCTGACAACAACCCAAAGACATTTCTGTATACTTTTGGATCTTTGCATTAAATAACTTTTTTATAAAAGGGGAAGAAGTAGATTAGTCTTCTGTGGGTGAGAGGATAAAGACACTAGAAAGAATGCTATTTGGATGCCACTACAGAAGAATGAAATGATTATGAACAAGATCATTTGAAATAGAAAAAAAATGCCTTTATAATTACCCCATTTAAAAAAAGTGTTGAAAATATAGTTTTCTTAGACACTATATTCTCTATGATTATCAACATTTTGCTACTTAATTAATATTAGGTATTCAGTTAATATTACCTTTCAACGTTTAGACATTTTGGAGTTGCTAGCACACAAAATAACTGGGGTTGTTTGCATGCCTTCCACCACATGCAATCCACAGTAAATGGGAACACAGTGCCTGCTTCCAGATGTCTCACTGAAAAGGGCCATTGGCAAGTCACAGAGAATTAGTAGGATGTTGTGGATGCTGGCCTTGCCATTTGCGAAATAATTTAGGAAAAGAAAGCTCTTCTTCCTAGTGAATCAAAGAATTGGAAGAGCTCTGAAAGGTCATCTGCTCCAACTGCTTGATTTGGGAGCTTTCAGATTCTCCAGTGACACAGTACAGAAGTTTTCACTGTCCCTGCTGAAGCTCCCACTTCCCATGAGACTCCTTGTTTCTTCTCTCTCCAGGAACAAAACATCCGTAGTTGAGACAGATATATAGGGAAATATAATTCTCTCTTTCTGTCTCTAAAACTGTGATATTTACATCTAGCCATCTAACAACTATTTCTCTGTTCTCAGAACACAGTGTCCTTTGCCTAGTTTCCAAGATCTTCATAATTTGTCTCACACTTTGTATCCTAAGTTTATTTCTCTCCACAGTAGAGTCAGGCTAATCTCCTCACTCTAGTCTGTGTGTCCAATAGCAGATTGATCTCACGTCTTAGTGACTGATTTGGATTTCTCTTTTTGTGAAACCCTAAACCACCCGCCCCACAACCATGGGCTGGGGTTTAGCTCAGTTGGTAGAGTGCTACTCTGTGTTCTCTGAGGCCCTGGGTTTGATTCCCAGCATTGCAAAAATGGGAGAAAAATATGGTAATCCAGTCCCAGAGCAATCTTGATAAGAAATTTGTGTAAGGAAAGCTGCTGCCTGCATCACATCACAAGAGGGGGCTTTTAGTTAAGTCTAAAAGAAATTTGAGTATCTAAGATCTCTGTATCAAAAGGTACAATTCTAAGGTTCAATAACTTGAAAATGCCTAAATACAGACGTTTTGACAGAGGTTTGGAGCAAGAAATGCACTTATAACTCATCCAAGCTTTCAGGTACTTTTTTCAAGTGTCACGGTATTATATTTCCACATAGGGCAGAAATGGAAGAATAAGAAACATTAATTACTTCAAAAAGTTCTGAAAAGCTAAAACAAAATCCTGTGGCAACAAAAATTCTGTAATATTTTATACACCCTGACTTACTCATAGCTGTGGGCTTCTTAAATGCTTTTCAGATGGTGCATTAGTTCAAACATCCAAAATGACTGAAACACATATGACTGAGGTAAGTAAACTTCTATATAGTTCTATATAGACTTTTTCTGCTAAATTTTGTCATGTATTAGAAAAGCATGGAATTTGGAAAACTGGTTTCTACACTTAGTTCTGATTAGCTTAGTGTTTGTGTATTTGTCATTTGTGTAGCTTAATTTCTCTAGGATCTAGATATGAAATGAAATATTTCTTTCTCAGGCTGATCCTAGCAGAACTTTTGCAGCTAGATAAGCCCAAGTAGTAGTGGGCTTTGATGTAGTTGAATATGAAAAATTGAACTTAGATGGAAGTAATTGAACTCATAGATGCTAAATCCATTTAATTCTTAGTCAAGCAATCTAACCAGAAAATCCAAATTAAAGGGATGAAAAGAGTAGGCCATAGACTGAGACAGGACTAGTGTTAGGACAAAAGGTGAGACATTCTATTAGGGCCAGAAAAGCTTATGGTTTAATGTCACTCTACTTAACAGGTCAATTCAGGGCACTCAAAGCAACATCATTTGGGTGTATACTTAAGGTTTCATTGAGAGAGAGAGTTACAGATAAAAACACCACATCAATCATAAAAAATATGATGTCCTCCTTCCCTAAAGCCATCATACATGGCTGTCAAACCTACAATTTCTAACAACATCTGGAGAAATTCCAAATCACAGGTTGTATTAGTTGCTTTCTGATGTGCAAAAGAGCTTACCACCTGCTCCATGTGCGGTCTAGTGAAGTAATTGTAACAGACAATGTATAGGGGCAATGTATAATGACCACCACTGGCTTTATATGAACAGGAAACAGCAAAACAGCCCTAAAATGCACTCTAGCCCAGCAAGTTCAATTTCCTTGGCAATATCCATGATCTGTGTAAATTGTGAGTACAATCTGTTTTAAACTCTGTTGGGGAGAACTACAGGAAACTTCTGAGTCAGCTATGCCAGGCTAATTTGGTTATGCTCTGTCAATATGGACACTACCCTCACTTTCAACACAGTGGCAAGTGGGGGAACAGGCCCTTGGGCTGTGATCTAGATTGTGAATTTATTATGCTTTGGAATTGCTGGGAGACTGGTAGATTAATAGAAATGCTAGTTTGGAATCCCAATGTAAGATTTCCTAATTACCTTGGTGAAAGGTGTATACTTCAGCTGCACATTTACATCATTGGCATGTGGGAAAGAGGAGAGGGAAGATACAAACCCAGGAATTGGAGAGCAAGAGTTCAATATATGTAAATGTTTTTACATAAGTTGATGTAAAACACATGACTCTGAATGACTTCTAAAAAGCTTGAATCCTATAAGACACACACACAAAAATGAATGATCTGAACACCATCTGTTTGTTCTTTTGGTACATGTGGTAATGGTCACTTATCTGACTACCTGTGGATATGGAAATGTGTTTGAAATGATGAAGGACCCTCTGCTTTACTATAATGACAACTACCAGTGACATTTATAACCTTAACAGCGGGTTGGAAACTATTTATGTCCACTTCCATTAAGAATTTTACCTCTTTGACACATCCATTTGGTACCTTTTGAAAAAGAAAATCATTAGTCTGACCTAAAACCACAAATGAAGACCAACTTTTCTCAAGTAATTTGCATATACTTAACTATTTATGAGCTCCCTGCTGAGCATCAAAGGTGGTTATCAATCTATGTATACCGCAAACTTGTATAGAATATTCAGTTTTTGTTCAAAGGATGCTAAATGCCTTATAAAATGAAACTTGAGGTCATAAACATATTCAGCAGTACCATCTTTTCCTTTAGGAGTGTTTTGGCATTTTCTGTAATGAATAAAATTTATCGATTCACTCAACAGATATTTGTTAAGTAATGCAATGTGCCAAGTATTAGACATGGTCTAATTTTGGAACACATTTAAATCCTCAATACAGTAGTGTATTAAATTCAATCATACTTACTGTCCTTTATTCCTTTACCAATATTCACAATCACTTCCTTTTCTAATCATAATTTAATTTGTCATTTGTTGATAGATGGGTTATATGACAAACTCTGGCAAGATACAATATGTGAAGTATCTGTTATTTGAAGCATGTGTGCAAGTAGAATATCGGCCCTTTAAGCCTATACAACATAGCCTGCAATAACAGCATATGAATACAGATTTATGTTGTAGTTCATAAATTTATTTCAACTTTTCTTGTTTTTGAGTTTGCATCCAATCTAAAACAAAAGTAGCATTTAATACTATTGCATTTGCTATTATTTCGGTGCCTACAGTGACAAAGCAGCAATCCAAAAGAAATTACTGCTGATGCAAGTAAATAAATAAGTTATTCATAGTTTTGTTGAAGGAGTTACACTTTAAACATACAATATCCCCGATGCTTTGTTTATTTTACATTTTTGATGCAAATTACTTGCTATCTTAATCTGGAAGTATATCAGAAACAGAGCATTAGAATCTTTATCCAAACTAACAATGCATTACATGGGTCAACAAGCAAGAAGATTGTTTAGAAAATACAGAATATCATCACAGAGATTTTGAAAAAGATAATTTTACCTTTGACCACTAGTGACTTCTGAAATCTCTAGTTTATAGCAAGAGAAACATTTTAAAACAAAACAAAAATATGTTTACCAATGCTTCTTTCAATTAGCTTTTGCATTTTAGTATGAAGAACAGTGTATTTCAATATTTATTTCAAAAATGCATAACTTCTATTGAATTCCAGCTACCACTGCTGAATGCAATCTTTAAGATTTTCCATTGTTAGATGAAAATCATATTTACATTGCTTTGCATCATATTTCTTTGGTGGATAATTATCAAATAGACTCTTTAGAAGTTATATAAGGGAAGAGTGGGAGAAAAAAAGAACCCCCAAAATTCTCAACTATCTTCCTGGGGCTTTGTTTGTTTTTCTTTCTCTCTTTCTTCATATAGTGTTTATAAAATGGGCAAGACTATGGGAACTTTCTAATTTGTGGATGGTGGTTCCAAGCTGTGCCTATACACTTTTATGACTGTTTAGTTCCACAATGTATAAACACATTACCCCTCTACATAGAAAAATGCCCAGGAGAAGGCAATACAAAAGAAATGAAGCAGAGAAAAATATATTGCAGCATTTTGTTTGTTCGTTTGCTTGTTGATATTTAATTTAAAATTGATATGAAGTGATTTCAGCTTTGAGAAGCTGGTGAATACTTCCTGCATGCTGTTTTCTCATTTCATTCAAGTTTTTCAGTTGCATTTGGCCAACAACCTCACTCTACACAGGTCTTTAGAAAATCTTCTCAGTCAGGTGTTGAAAGAAAAAACAAACTTTCTTCTGAGATTCAGCAGCTGAAGTTCCTATTATTTATTTTGAAGCTAATTTTTTGGGAGGGGTGGAGTGCTTGTGTGTGCACGCACGTGTGTGTAATTCCTGATAGCCTTAATTTGCTATGCAAACCAACTTTTCTATAGGACCTGCAAAGTTCAGCCATCCATCAGCAAAATCCTACTATTCCAGTTTCAGAAAACAAATGTCAAGAAGGGAATTTGCCTTAGTGTCTTATACATCTTAGTATATTGTGTACATCTAAGCAGTTGATGTGCAACTAAAAGAAAATCTATGTTTGAGTCTGGGGTATTGCTTTCTGAAAAGCATTTGAAAATATATGATGTAATCAATGAATACATTTATATCAATGAATACATTACACAAGTAAGAACCTAGGAAAGCTTTTGACCCTAGTAGGTTTTAACATAATTTGGATATGAATTCGAATATTACAAGGCCTGAATATATTCTGTTTTTAAGGAAAAAAGCAACACATACTTCTGCTTGGATAAAAGAAAGAAGTTCATTTCTTGTCGAAACCACAGAGTTTAGCCTAATAAAACTTCTACTCTGGTACTAACACTACTGAGGATGTTGCCATAAGAAAAGAAGAGCAACAAACAACTACTTTGGGACTTTGAAAAACAAGTTTATCAAGTTTATCAACAACATACTACTATATTCAAAGAAACATTAAAATGGCAAATTTAGAGAAGGTAGTACCTAAACCATAGTAAAAGGCAAAAACTATATGTTAAAACTCATGTAGCTTTTTAATTCCAGGTGAAGCCTTCCATGTCAATATAGCAGACTGACGACATGCATATCCTTCTTTCCTCCAAAGACCTCTTAGAAATAATAAGTGATAAAAACCATTTAAATGAAAGTAACAAGGAGAATTGAAATTGAATATGGGAGTAGGGAAGAGGAAGGAATGATCAATAACCCTGTAAAGATTTTAATAAATTTCTGGAGCATAGAAAGCAAGATCAGGAAGAGTAAACAAGGATTCATCCAGAGAAAACTTTAAAGTGTGTGAAAAGTTTGTGTGCTAATTTCCATTTTATCATCAAGGAGAGGCTTCAAAATTGCAAATAACAAATACAAAGGAAAGTCAGATACAGCCTTGGTGGTAAAAACACAAGGATTAATTGAAAATTAATTATTAAAGATAATCAACTGATTTTCCACTACAGCCTTACATATAGAACAGCTGCTAACTCATGCAAAGTAAATTGTGAAGTTTTCCTTTCTTCTTTTTCTTCTTCTTTTTTCTTTCTTTCCTTTCTTTTTTTTTTTTTTTTTTTTTTTGGTTGTTGTTATTGTTGTTTGGTTGTTGCTCTTACAGTACTAGGTGTTTGAACCCATGGCTTCATGAAAGTATTTGACTGATAAGCTGCACCCTCAGCCACTTTTTTATTGTTTATTTTGAGACAAGGTCCCACTAAATTGTGCAGGATGCCTCTAGCCTGGAATTTGTGACTATCCTACATCTGCCTCCTGAGTCACTGGGATTATAGCTGTGTGCCACTATGCCCAGCAAAATGTTGTTTATTTGTTTTAATGTGAACTACTTTTACAATTGCAAACAATGTGTGGGCACTGATGCTTCAAAGCAAAGTTTCTGTCTTCTGGAAAATAGTTACACATCATGTGAAGTTAGTTAATAGGTCAATCAATAGCTACTCAATTATTCAGGCCATCAGTGAATACAACACACTGTAAGGAGAATCAAGTCACTGGGGTTTGGAAAATTTGTAATATAAAAGGAATGTACTGAAATAAAAATAATAAGGAAAATTATCTTAAAGGAAACAGAAAATGAGAGAGTAATGGTAAAAGCTGAACTTTAAAAATAATTGTAAAATCTCACTCTGGGGCTTCTTGCAAATGTACCAATCAGATCACCTGCCGTAGGAAGCATAATTGAATGATGGCCCCAGGGTCACTGTGTTCACACTGCAATCACAATTCCCATGGGCTGCTACCAGCCAATGATTGAGCATCATAGTAGGTATCCTAGTGTAGATCAATTACTGCAAGATATTGTTATTGTTGTTAGGTGCCATCCAGTCAGTATCTGACTCATAGTGACCCTACATACAACAGGCAAAACAGTATTGTTACTGCTTCTCTGCTCTTCATAGGGCTTTCACTGGCAGATTGAGTTTTGGGAGTGGGTTGCCAGGTCCTTCTCCCAAGCCTACAGTATCTGGTGTTCCCAGGCAGTCTCATATCCACCTACTAAGCAGGCCCGACCCTGCTTTGCTTCCAAGATCTAACAGGATCAGCTGCCACAGTGCTGTGGCTGCAGGCAGTATTGGATTAGTAGCTATTTATTGAATTGTGGTGCACTCCACCTATGATTCATATGTTAAAGCCTTAATCCCCAATGTGACTATATTTGTAAGTAGGGCTTTCAGGAGATAATTAAGATTCAATGAGGTCCTAAAGGTGGGATCCCGTGGGGTCCTAAACCAATAGGATTGCTAGCATCATGAGAAGGAGAATGAAGCCAGGCTCAGAGTTGCATACCTGGAATCCCAGGAACTTGGGTGGCTAAAGTAGGAGGATTATGGGTTCAAGGCCAGAGGCACCCTATACAACTTAATAAGACCCTATCTCAAAATAAAATCAAAAAAGGGAGTTGGGGTGTAGCTCAGTAGTAGAGCACTTGCCTAGCATGCATGAGGCCCCATGTGTTCAACCTTCAAGTACAGAAAGAAAGAGAGACAGAGAGAAAGAGGGAAACAGCTACCTGGCCAACTGAATAGAAAAGATCCATATTTGTGCCTATTCACAAAAAGTGGATCCAACTGAATGAAGAAATTATCAAATGATATCATTAGGACCACATACAAATAAAATTTTGCTAAAGATCGCTGGGGGTAGTGGCACATGGCTGTAATCCCAGCAACTTGGAAGGCAAAGGCAGGAGGATTGCAAGTTCGAGACCAGAGGCAGTCTTCGTAATTTAATGAGACCCTGTCTCAAAAAGTAAGAAAATGGACTGAGGGCATAGCTCAGTGGTCCAGCACTTGCAAAGCATGCAAGCATGGGGCCCTGGGTTCAACCCCTCAGTACCGCAAAACAAACAAACAAACAAACTAATTAAATTGCTGATGTCAGATAGATATTGGCCAAAAACAGAGGATAGAAGAAAGATGTTTGACTATGTTTTATTAACTATGCAAAGACATCTGATTGTGTGGATCACAACAAATCATGGATAATATTGCAAAGAATGGGAATATCAGAACACTTGTACTCAGCAGGAATCTGTACATGGATCAGGAGGCAGTCGTTCAAATAGAACAAGGTAACACTGCTTGGTTTAAAGTCAGGAAAGGTGTGTGTCAAGGATACATCCTTTCACCATACCTCATCCATCTCTATGCTGAGCAAATAATCTGAGAAGCTGGACTTTATGAAGAAGAACATAGTGTCAGAATTAGAGGAAGACTCATTAAAACCTGTATTATACAGATGACACAACTTTGCTTTCTGAAAGTGAAGAGGATTTGAAACACTGATGAAGATCAAAGAACACAGCCTTCATTATGGAATGCACCTCAACATCAAGATACAAAAGTCTTTGCAATAGGATCAGTAAACAACTTCATGATAAATGGAGGAAATATTGAGACTGCTCAAGATTTTGTTTTACTACAATCAGCACTCATGGAAGCAGTAATCAAGAAATCAAAGACGAATTGCTTTGGGGAAAGCTGTTGTAAAAGACTTCTCTAAAGTGTTGAAAAGTAAAAATGTCACATTGAAGATGAAGGTGTGCTTGTTTCATACTAGGGTATTTTCAGTTGCATCGTATGCTAGTGAAAGTTGGACAGTGAATAAGAGAGACAGGAGAAGAATTGATGCTTTTGAATTATGGTACTGGAGAGGAATATTGAATATCTCATAAACTGCCAAAAGAACCAACAGATCTGTCTTAGAGGAAGCGCAACCAGATTTCTCCTTGATAGCAAAGATGGATAGACTGAGTCTTATGTATTTTGTACATGGTATTATAGGGAATCATTCCCTGGAGAAGAATATGATGTTTGGGGTAGTGGCAGGTCAGGGAAAAAAAAAAAAAAAAGGAAGACCCTCTACTAGATTGATTGATAAAGTGACTGCAACAATGGGCTGAAGCATAAAAATATCATGTGCCTGGCATGGCATCTGGTAGTGTTTCATTCTGTTATGCAAAGGGTCACTATGTGTCAGGCCTGACTTGATGGCACCTAATAACTAACTTACTAACTATATGAGAATTAAAGAACACAGAATATGGGACCAATTTGTTGGAGTCCTTTAAAGAAACCTGAGAAATTGATGACAAATGCTTGGTGAAGTGAAAATGTGTGAGTTGTCCTCAAAGATGTTAGAAGAAAGAACATAGAGGCTGTGGGAAGTAGGAAAGCTAAAATCAATATAATATGCAATACCAGAAAATTCTCCAGAGGATAATATTCTATAAGAAAGCCTAGAAGGAATACTGTTCACCAAAACCTTAGGGCCACAAGGTTGAAAGGAGCACCAGAATCAATAAGTTCAACTGCGTGTTGTGGCACAGGACTTTAATTCCAGTACTCAAGAGGATAAGGCAGGAAAATTGCAAGTTCAAGGCCAGTCTGATCCACATAGCAACATTCTATCAAAAAAAAAAAAAAAAAAAAGGAGGAAGCGGAGGGGAAAGGAGAAGGAGAAGAAAGAGAAAAGGTGGTGGCTCTCCTCTCCTAGCCAACGTCCACAGTGAGAATGGGTCACAGAAGGGCTTGTGAATATCTATGTTGATGGTTCCCAAGAGCAATAAAAGTCAAGAGATGGCTTAACCAAGAGAAGCTAATATGTGGCACAAGAACAACTGGTAAGTTTGGAAGGGAAGAAGAAACGGAGTGGCCTATAAGAAATTATGGAGATGGTCTACAGAAAATGATCATACAGAAAAAATAGGGTGCCACTTAACATCTACAATCATAAAAAAGGACAGCTGGCACAAGCTTGGAGCCAACACTCTGGAATGATGAGATGTCCATTTTCCTTCAGGATTCAGTATAGATATTAAATTATAGACCTCTATATGACATAGTGTCCTCAATAAGAAGAATAAATGTGTCTGGGAACCAGGAGTGGGAGGAGTAGTGGCCCCATTTATCATAACTTTCATTGACACAGGGGGATTTTGTGCCCCTCCTCTCAAAACACTGGGCTCTGCTCACTTGCCAGAGGACACAGCCAAGGTCCCATTGAACTACAAGCTATGGCTGTTGCCAGAACATTTTGGATTTCTGCATAGCCAGAGATCAAGAGCTGAAAAGAAAAGCCGTTATCCTGGTAGAAAGAGTTAAGTCTGATCCACAGGCGAAGGGAAGCCTCCATTTACACGGTGGGTTTCTATTTCCTTACATTCCCTTCACAGCCATAAAGCATGAAGAGTTTTGTAGCCAGTCTAATACTCAGACCTCTTAAGAGTAAAGGCTTGGATTGATCCACTGGTAAGCCACCAAAATGTCCTGAGATGATTCAAGAAAGTGAGGGCAAACTGGGCGTGGTGGCGAACGCCTGTAATCCCAGCGGCTTGGGAGGCGGAGCCAGGAGGATCGCAAATTCCAGACCAGAGGAAGTCTGCATAACTTAGGGAGACCCTGTCCCAGAAATAAAGAAATAAAAAAGGGGTTGGGGGTGCAGCTCAGTGGTCCAGCACTTGCAAAGCCTGCAAACGCGAGGCCCTGGGATCAACCCCCAGTACCACAAAAAAAGAAAGAAAGAAAGTGAAGACAATTTAGAATGGATGGTGGAAGAGGAAGAGGAAAAGGGGAGCACCAGCTACAACCCTGAGACTACCTGTCCATTGGAGGCCAGAGTTCACCCACTAAATTCTATCTTCTGTCCCTCTCAAGGCAGGAAGGTCAAGGAATTACAGAGGTACTTCTCCCCACCCTGTAGCTATATGAGGCACATGGGAATGACTGTCTTGGCCAATGAGGAGGCTCTGCTCAGATTTCCTGCTTCAGGGAGCAACACAGACATATTATCTACAGGCTGCTCCCACCCAGGGAATGCACACAGTGGGGTTTCCAATGCAAGCCCATTCCTATGAGATACAGGACTTCTTTAAGGTATCATGCCTCAGAATTCCCCATCGGCCTGTCCAAAACTGTCTTAGAACTGCATCCCATTTGTGACAGCTTCCCTGCATTCTGTTCTCCCCTTTTCCACCACAGATTCAGACCTGCTGCACACTCTGAAACCCTCCTTCCTTCATGTGTCTCCACCCACTTTTCTTTCACAACTGTTTCCCAAACAAGACTCTTACAATCTATTCCTGCTCTGACATCTGTGTCTCAGAGGACCCAAACTAACAAACACCCTAAAATCAATGAAGAAAGGAAAAATCATAGAAAAATGAGAAATAGTGATATTACCTACAGAAAAAATCAGTTGATTCTTTTAAATTTTAGGAAGTCCTGAAAATATAGTAAAAATAATAAACATAAAAGATTAATTCAGAAGGATAACCTTTAACAAATAATAATTCTTTCTAGTGAACAGAGTAAGAAAATAAATAGAATGAAATTTTTGAGAATTTATGAGGGACCCAAAAAATTACATTGAAAAATATCAACTGAATTAATGGAAAGTGATCTACCTTATAGTAAGGCATTTTGAAGTTTCAGAACACTAAATATAAAGAAAAGAGTCAAGGTTTCTTGGTTTCAGAACTTGACAGCAATGTGAACAAGAATGAGAATGACGATAGACTTTTTGATTTCAATAGTAGATTCTAAAAGATTCTGAAAGAATGAGTTCAAAATTCTGACAGAATAATGTTTATGCTGAAGTATGTAAACCTATTTAAATCTGTTAAACCTATTTAAATCTATTAATCAAGTAATAGTTAACATGTATTAAATGGCAAGAACTATACGAAAAACTATTTAATCTTTACACACCCTATGAATTGTTGTTAGGTGCTGTTGATTCGAATCTGACTCATAGCAACTTTATGAAACACTACCCAACATTGTGCCATGTATACAATCTTTTCATGTTTGAGCCCATTGTTGCAGACACTATGTATCTCCTCATGTAGAGTCATGTCACATCAGCAAAAGAAGGTCCCAGGAGCTTTCCTCCATTCCTGTTATTAAGGTTAACTCTACACTGAGGAAGCAACTCTTCCCTAGTCCTTTCTTGAATGCCTTCCAGCCTAGGGGGGCTCATTTTCCAGCACTATATTTGCCAGTGTTTCTCTGTTATTCATAGGGTTTTCAATGGCTAATTGTTTCGGGAATGGGCTGGTGGGTCCTTCTCCCTAGCCTGTCTTAATCTGGAAGCTCAGCTGAAACCTGTCCACCATGGGAGGCCCTGCTGGTATCTGAAATACTGGTGGCATAGCTTTCAGCATTGCAACAACCCTCAAGCCACGCAGAGTGACAAACGGACATGCACTTGGGGGACCCTATGAATAGTTATTATTTGCATGCTGTTCTGCAGGTAAAGAAATTGAAACAAAGAGAGGTTCATTAATTTACCCAAAAGCACAGGCCTAGTAAATAAAGTAAAAATTCAAACCAAGTGAAATTGAAACCAATTATCTTTTACATTATACTGTTTCTCACTAGAAAGGGGAAAAATACATAGACATTTGCAGATATACATAGAACATTTATGGTGTATCTAAGAATTTTCTTAAAGATGAAGAAAAATGACCTCCAGAAAAAATAGTTAAAAATAAGCAGACACATTACTATGGTAGAGAGAACAATGGCTCCCCAAAGACATCTATGCCTTAACTCCCTAAAACAGTAAATACATTATCTTACATGGCACCACAAAAGTGACTTTTCAGGTGAGACTAAGGACCTTGCAATGGGGATTATATCCAAGAGTCCCATGTAGTCAGGAGCATCCTTTAAAAGAATCAGAAAGGCAGGAGAGAGGGAAAGATTTGAGGATGTTATGCTGTTGGATTTGAGGATGGAGAATAAGGCCATGAGTCAAGAATGCAGGTGGCTACAAAAAGCTGGAAAAGGCAGGAAAACAGACTGTCTCTTAGAACCTTCAGAAAGAAGGCAGTCCTGCCCCACCCCCATCTTAGAATTCTGACCTCTAGAACTATAATATAATAAACTATGTTTGTTTAAGCTTCCAATTCTAAGATAATTTGTTACAGCATCAATAGGAAACTAGTAATAGCAAATTAGTGTCAGGTATATAGGATTCAAGAAGGAATAAGATACATCTCAAAAAGAAGTAAAGGAAGCCCAGAGTAATAGCTCACAGAAAGCCCAGAAGCACCCATTTTGATTTGGAAGATAGTTTGGGTAGGTGAGAGAGAAGAGGAGACTTTATGATCAAATTGGGAACATGTGACTGAGAATTAATATAGAAACCTGAGCATGAACAAATAAGAAATGACTAGAATCTTCTGAAAAATATTGAATAAAGGAAATGCAATCATAATACACATTTGTCTTGGCATAGAACAATATACATGTCATCATACTGTAAATACCTCTTACTGATTTAATTAAAATATAATTACATTAGAAAGATTTGGGAGTGAGAGGTAGATTATATTCAAATAATAAATCCTTATCTGCCATTAAACAACCTGGAAACAATCAGCCACTGAAAACTCTGAATCACCAAGAAGCACTGACATAGTCCTAGACATAGCACAGTGTTGGGTAATGTTTCATTCTCTTGTACACAGGCTATGAGTTGGACTTGACAGTACTAAACAACAACATCTGCCATTAAATAGTTAATAGATCCTATCCAAAAGTTAGGATACCAATAAAGAACAGCAAACACATATTTGAAGTAATATTTAAGTAACCAGTCCACAATCAAAGAGCTAAAAGTATTTGGCCTGAGGAGATAGGCTGAGCAGGGAGGAAATAATATTATTTTTTGTTATTATATTAGTATTATTTGTTATTGAATTGCTGTTTGATTTTTTGTATGTGTGGTATAGACTTGAATCCAGGGAGCTCCACCACTGAGCTGTACCCCCAACCTCCTTTTTGATTTTTTATTTTGAGACCGTGCTCACTAAATTGCACAGGCTATCTCTGGCCTCAAACTCACAATCCTCTTGCCTCAGCCTCTAGAGTTCTTGGTATTACAGGGGTGTGCCACCATACCTGGGCTGCTATTTGATTTTTTTATTCACATGAAAATTAATGTACTATTCTAAATCTTAAAAATAAAGGTAAATTAAACTGTCAAGTTAAAATAAATATAAGTGAATTTTTCACAAATATAAGCAGAAAAATAAAGAAGAAATCACAAAAATGAGTTCAGTAAGTTTGGTTGTTTAAAAGTTTTGCATTTTCCTGGAAGACCAAAAATTACTTATAATTAGAAGCAAATGACAATAGAAAAATATTTTTGCCACAAATATGATACCATGTATCTTTAATGCTTAAACAGTCTTTTGTAAAAGATTGACTTTCCTTCAATCAGGAATGTCAAATATTCTTATGAAAACACTGGCAAATTGTATGGACAGGGCACACTTACTTATGAATGATCAATAAATATAGATAGGTTTAGCCTTTGTAATAGTCAAATGTATATATATATATATATATATATAAAAGCAAAGTATGTAATTTTTATACTTAGTATAAAAATTATTATAAAAATACTGATTGCCAGTAGGACTTCAGTGGTTCGGGCCTCTGGTATATGACGAGGAAAGTAAAACTTAATACAGCCTTGTTGAAAGCAGTTTGATAGCATACACAGTCTTGAAGTGCTCTAATCTTCCAAAAGTAATTCCAATTCTAGAAATCTGTTCTAAAGAATAATTGGCAATGGACACAGACTTGTATATTGAACATAGCATTTTATATAATGGCAAAAATTAAATAATTTAAATGTCCAACATTAAGAGACTTTCAAGAAATTATGACATATATTGTATAGCCATTAAATTTCTTTCTTATGATGATTATTTTCATTGAAATAATTCAAAGACACATTGTTTATTTAAAAAATCTCAAATATACAGACATGCATATTATACATTCCAACAAATTCACATTCATAAAAAATAAATATATCTGAAAGTTTAAATTCTGTTACATACTATAGCACTTTAGATTTTACCTGTGTGCTTTTTTCTGTTTTCTACAATGAATTTTATATATAATGAAGAAATTATAGTTGAATACAAGTCAGCATTATGAGATTTATGATGATGGAACTTATAGAAGACAATAATTTCTCTCCCAAAGTAATTGGCAACCTAAAGAATAGAAACAGTCTCTTGCCCAATGCAAATGATTACTTAGTACAAACTTCAGAAGTAGATGCTTTCTTTAGAATTTGACTTTTGCCAAGATTCCTTTATCTACCACCCTCAGCCTTATTCCTCTCCTTACCTAAACATGTTCCCAAGGTCGCTATTTCAAATTGCTTATGGACACCCTCAATTCACTCTTTACCCCTCTACCACATCCACCAAGACACTCCAGGCATGGATTAATAAAACTATTTACTTCTTTTCATCTCTTGAACCACTGAAAATATTCACAGATATTCATGAAAAATAATTTTCTAATTTACATTTATATCAATATTTCTCAGACAAAATAGATATCACTCTCCCTTTTCATGATTTTCCCTTCCTTTCTTTCTTTCTCTTCCTTCCTTCCTTTATTTTTCTTTCTTCTTTCTTTCTTTCTTTCTTTCTTTCTTTCTTTGTTTTTCTTTCTTTCTTTCTTCCCTTTCTTTCCCATACCTCTATACTTCCCATCCCAAATCTCCTTTCACTAGTAAATTCTTCTTTGCCATTAATAAGAAGAACATATCTTACTTAGGTCATTCCTAGAAGGTCTAGCTTAAAAGCATGCCAAACCTTGGGGAAAGAAACAGGGTTTGCCCAGAATGGTCAGGCTGGGCCCAGGGTTGACTAATAAGGTTGCAAATTTCTCTTTAGGAAATCTACCATCTTAGCTACCAGAGTGCAAATAGATGCAGTTGGCTAATATTCCACCAACTGGGAAACAGTACCAGCATAAACTAACTCAGGAGGAAGGTTTCAATCAAGACTCTGCCATTTTTTAGTTCTGTGACTCTGTAACAGTTACTCAACTCTATGGCCTTAGTTTCCTCCTGTGAGAGATAGACACATATGACCCTTATTGCTGTTATCACAGAGATATGAGAATCAAAAAATGCAATCCACATAACTCAATAAATTGTCTTTAGATGCCTGACTCATAGCAACCCTACGTACAACAGGCAAAACACTATTGTCAGTGCTTCTCTGCTATTCATAGGGTTTTTAATGGTGGATTGATTTTGAGGAGTCAGTGCTTCTCTGCTATTCATAGGGTTTTTAATGGTGGATTGATTTTGAGGAGTGGGCTGCTAGGTCCTTCTCCCTAGCATACAGTATGTGGTGTTCCCAGGCGGTCTCCCATCCAAGTACTCCCCAAGCCCAACCCTGCTTAGCTTCTGAGATCTGACAGGATCAGATGTCACAGTGCTACGAGTGCAGGCAAACTTTGTAAATAGTCAACATAGATTAGTTACTAATACCAGTTCTGTTATTTTCATTATCTGGATAATGTGTTGAGTTTCTACAACCAAATTCATAGGCTCGGATAGAAGGTATTTGTGTAGTCCTTATGTTTTCTCTCTGATTTGAAACCATAATTCAGTGAATTAGCCAGGTATACTGTGTCCTGGAGTATTCATATTTTACCATCTTGATCAAGATGTCTGCTGATTAGAGGGTGCATGTGAGGGTTTGCCATAAGGCCTTAGCACAACATGGGCAATCACTCAAAGCTTCCCTGCAGAAGTGTTTGAGATTTGAGTGGGAGCTGACATGGAGATGGGGAAAGTTTTGCTCAGGGAGAAGTAGCAGGAGCAAAGGCACCATGATGAAACAGAGGAAGAAAATCTAGTGGACTTGGTGTGTGGCAAGCGGAATAAATGACTCAGGACGAGCCTAAGAAAACAAAAAGAGATCACTCACAGCCCCATAAGGCATGCTAAAGTGGTTTATAGCAGACCAGACGAAGGTGAGTGGAAAGGGAAAGAATTCTGAGATGATTTTGGCATACTCTTCTACCTCAAATTCCTGCTGATTTTCATAGTCATTGCCTGGAACCAAGTACATCCTGACCAGAATTGAAAATGGAGCTGAAATCCATTTTCAAAAAACAAAACAAAACAACAACAACAAAAAAAAACTCCATAGATCTTTAGAGATTAGGAAGCAAATTATTAGAAGAGAACAAGAGGTTCCTTGGTATCTGTTGTTGCAAATGTTTCCTCTGAGGTCCTCGGTGGCACAGATGGTAGCTAAGCTGTTGTTTGTAATATCTGGGGAGTTGAAAATTGTGACTGAGGCTCAAAGGAGATGACACTTTAATGGGACACAAAGATATAAAAAGCAATCAGGAAATATGGGGTTTCCAGGATGCTTCTTAAGACTCCAAGAAACCTACATAAGTAAATAAAATAAATTTATATCTTCTGTTGCTAGACTACAGACAGAAACAAAATAAAACAACCATGGTTACCATATGACTCTCGTAGAAATCATGCACATCCTGAGAAGACTGAGGAACAGCTGCTCTGGCCACTGATTTTATAGTTTTATAGTTCTTGATTGTCAAAATCTCATCGTGTACATCATTGGAATGGGGACATATGGGAAGGCTCAAAGAGCTTGAAAGACTTAGGAGTGCCTCACATACTGAACACTTTGAGTCACTTCCCATTTCCTACTTCCAGCCATAGTTGGATGACCAAACCTAGCATGAAGTTATACCTGAATAGGATCCAAATGTGATTTAGGGTTGTGACTATGACCGAAGCAAGGTAATTAACATCCATGGAGCTAGGAGGAACTAAGGGTAGAGTAAACCAAAGAAATGCTGTTTCGATATCTGTATTATTTTATTCAGTAAATAAATATCGAGTGTACCAATTCCATTTTAAAGCATTGGGTAAAAGTGCTGTGAACAAAAGAAAAATCTTTATCTACATTTAACATTTATTCTTGTTAGAAATAGTAGTACTGATTCATGGTATGGCTTTGGTGTATGATTATGATTTTTATGAGAAGTGGCCAAATAAACTTCAGCTTAATCTGTGTGATTACTGGGACTTCCAGGCCTTTGTTTCAGTCCATGTCATCTATATGCCACCATATATACCATATGTGGAGATGAACTCAGCCCGGGAATGAAATTGCCCTGCTCAGTAAGCACTTTGATCTACACCATTGTTTATCTCAACCTTCAGAATTCTCATCTGTGTGGGTATATTCTTTTCCAGCAAGAGGAAAGAGAGTTTCCTACCTTTGAGGTAGGAAACAAGATCCCACATACAGGATCTTATTTACCACAATTTCAGGAGATCTCAAAAGCCATAGTTTTCACACACTTAATACAGCATGCTGTGAGTGTCAAATAATAGTTGAATTTTGGTTCAAGTTCATTTTACACTAAGTATATGGAAAACCCCAAATTCTCTTATTGTCCCAGTTATTGAGGATATAATTGAAATACAATTTGGCAAGTCAAAGAATAACCAAATTACCTGAGGGATTATTAAGTCTTCTTGTAAGACAAAACAAGGGGAATTATGGGAACTCTTCCACTCTACTAATTTTTCTTAAAGAAGCATGATAGTATCTAGGAATGAGTTGCCATGTTCATCAAGGACTTGTTAGCAATCAATGTGTCTTTGTGAAATTACACAGTCCAATAAGTTCAAAAACTGGAGGAGTTATACATGATTGTTTATTAATAAATAGTTAATATGGATACAAATTTACAAATAGATAGGGAGAATAAGTTCTGGTATTCTATTGCCTAGTAGAGTAACTATACTTAAAAATACTGTATTGTATATTGCTAAATAGCTAGAAGAAAGGTTTGTGTATGCTCTCATCTGGAAGAAATAATAAATGTATGAGGTGATGGCTATCCTAATTTGCCTTATTTGAACATATTGCAATGTACACATATATAGGAGCATCACATTATATCCCATAAATATAAGAAATAATAAAAAATTTTTAAAACTTAAATCATGAAGTTATGTCTTGTTACTAGTTCATCAAACTTTTATTGATAGCCCACTGTGTTCCAGCACCTATCCTCATAGAGTTTATAACCTACTAAGAAGTCTAGCATTAAAAACTAATCAAAACAATACACACCCACTTATAAATTGAATTGTTATAAAAAAATACCTTGAGGGACTTTAGAAGAGTATAAGGAAGAGCTATTTACTGGGATGGAGAAGTTTGGCAAAGTGGAGGATAAGGAAAGGTCATGAGTTTGGTTTCAGACATATTCAGGATAAGATGCTTGTCACAGAGAGGTTTTCAGATACACATCACAAGCTATGGATTTTTGTTGTTGTTGCTTTGTTTTGTTTGTCAAAGAGAAGACTGATATATCACAGTGACTGGCAAACAATTTAGTCTAATAAGAGGATCTATAAAATATTGGTAACAAAGTTGTTGGATACAGGTTAATTTGGGGCTTGACATAGTAGAGTATAGACAAGACATGACCACAACTCTGCTCTACACAATCCAGCTTGACAAAATGCAGTTCAAAAGAGCATTTCTTCAGAATCCTTCTGGTTCTACAGATCAACATAGTTTGTTTGGCAAATAAAATGTATTTACTCTTTTTCAGGGAAAAACTCACAAAGATAAATACCAAAAGATCTTTATTTGACTCTGCTTGCTCACTACTACTCTGCTATCCTACAAATAATGTATTACTCCCAACATCATAGCTTTCTCTCAGAGAAATTACCCAGACGTGTTGGCACAAAAAATTAACTTCTGAATGCTGAGTGGCTAGCATATCGTCCTGGGGTAGTCAACAATAAGCATTCTGATCTGAGTTAAGTGGTTTGAATTAAGATGTGGAATATAAGCAGTTGAAAAAGCAAAACGCATCAGCAGAAAAGACAGGAACTGAGGTATTTTTTTAACTTCCTCCAATTTGATGGAAAGCCAACTTCTAAATAGGAGCTCTTCAGTAAGCAGGTTTTGTGCTAGCTCTGTAATAGAAAGCTTAAAAGATCATCTACTAATCTGAATTTCTATGAGGGAAAGCACAGCTCCCCTCACAGGCAAGTGTTTCTGAGCCATGAAAGATCTTAAAGGTAACTGCTCACACTTTCAACTGAGAGCTGATGGTGAAAACTGACGGCCAAACCTCAACCTCAGTGTTATGGAAGATGTTTGACAGCCAGGAGTTCAAAGACAGGTGTGCTTTCTTCCACTGGCTATGTGTATTGAAAGTAAAGATCTTGAAAGTGAAATACTCTAAGAATAGGATCATTCATTTTATAGGCTTATACATTTTTATTTCTTTAGAAAGAAAACGGAAAAAAGAAAAATAGAAATGAAAAGAGATTCAACTATTACTTTTTCTACCAATCTTGAATATAATTTAATTTCAATTAGATTCACTTAAAAATAAGTAAAGGAGTAAAGGAAGAGAGGTTGGAGAGAAGAAAGGAGGAAGGAAAGAAGGAAGGATGGAAGGATGGAAGGATGGAAGGATGGGAGAGAGGGAGGGAGGAAGGAGGGAAGGAAGGAAGGAGAGGAGAGGAGAGGAGTGTTGTAGGGAAGGAGAAAGATAGAAAAGGCTGAAGATAAAATATTAAAATCCCAAAAGTGCAAGGAGCCTTACAAGCAGTCTAGCCCAATCTGGTCATCAATGCAGGAATCCCTTTTTCCTTTTCTAACTATTGTTTACACAGCTTTCTTTTTGGTCATTCTCAGTAAAAAGGAACCCATAAAATCCTTTCTACTGTTAGGCACAATTGCTTTATTATCCAGTGTTTCTTTATGCTGAATTTAAATCTATTTTCTTATCATTTTAACTCTTGTTCCTAGTTCTATCCTCTGGACCTACCAACATAATTGTACTCTCTTTTTATGTACAGGAAGCCCTGTAGCCTCAGACATTTAGGTCCCTGTTCTGTGAGGGGGCTTGTTCTTAGCAGAAGCAGAGCAGACCATCCCCTAAAGGGAATGCGGCTTTGGGAGCTCTGCTATGACATCATTCTGCTTAGGGAAAATGTTGCAGCTGGACCCCTGTGTTGTAGAGCATTTGTTAAACATTAAACAGTGAAGCCCATCTCCACAGGGAAACTAGAAACAACTGCAAATGGGGTCAGACTTGCCCAAGGGATCCTGAGGCAGAAGTATTCTGACATAAACATAAAGGATTGATGCTTCTGATGTAGTTAGCAAGGCAGTTCTTACATTGCAGTCTTTGGTTCAGTAACAGTGCAATGGTTTGATTCTACTGAAACCAATGCAGGAGTCTGTACACAAAGGAATTATTTTGCCCTGTGCAGGGAGATGGGAAACTAAAGAATTAATGAAGGAGGATGGGAGATGGTGAACACAGTAGAGCATCCAGCTCCAGGCTGACTAACAGGAAGTTCCACTGCAGCTTGCATGCAGGGCCCTCAAGATGAAAGATGAATCCTGTGCAGGGACAGTGAACACAGCAATATTGGTGCAAATAAAAGCTCAATCACAAGCAGGAAACTTCAACTGAAGACAGCATGTTCCTTATTGAAAAGGGTTCATTCTTTCCCTTCAAAAAAAATTAATTTACAGATTTGCTGCAGCTACACTTGAAGTTCTGACACAGGAAATGGGACACAGAAAGTGAAAGGTTTGAAGTGTGGCATTGGAGTCATTTGTTCCTCTGTGGTTAGAAATATTGTCCACAAATCAGATCCAGTGCATAAAGTGAATAGAACAAAATGCCTGAGAAATCAAACAAAGATACACACACCCAAAGATAAGTACAAGCAGAAAACTAGCCAAATAGGACTAAACACATATGAATCATGATGATGTCAAGAGGCAAATTATATCTAATGGAAATAACTTTGCAGATTCTGAAGGAAATGTCATAACTATAATGAAAGGAAGTGGTACACATTATATGTACCTAAAACTCAGATTTGAGATCACTTCTTATGACAGCGAGCCATGAGATGCCCAGATATCTCGTTAAGCATTATTTCTAGGTGTATCTGTGAAGATGTTTCTGGAAGAGATCAGCATTCAAATTGACAGACTGAGTAAAGCAGACGATCCCCCTCCCGCCCTGCATTGTGTGTGAGCCTCATCCAATTCATGGAAGAATGCATAGAATAAACGATGGAGGACTGTTAGATTGTCTCTGACTGACTGGTTGAAGTGGGACATCAATTTCTTCCTGCCCTTGGCACTTCTAGTTCTCAGGCATTCAGACTCAGACTCGAATCTATATCCCTGGCTTTCTGGCTGTCAGGTCTTGGAGCTACCTACACCTCTGGATACTCTGGATCTCCAGCCTGCACACAGAAGATCATGGGACCTCTCATCCTCAATAATTGTATGGGCCAATACTTTGCAATGGATTTCTTTATACATGGTAGATGGATGAGTGAATGGATAGATAGATGTTGTTATTAGGTGCCGCAGAGTTAGTGTTTGACTCATAGTGACCATATGTACAACAGACAAAACACTATTGTCGGTGCGTCTCTGCTATCCAAAGGTTTTCAAAAGCTGATTGTTCTTTGGGAGTGGGTTGCCAGGTCCTTCTCCCAAGCCTATAGTATCTGGTGATCTTAGGTGGTCTCCCATCCAAGTACTAACCAGGGCTGATCCTGCTTAGCTTCCAAGATCCAAGGTGATTCGACTCCACAGTGCAACAGCTGCAGGCAAATAAATAGGTAGATGCTAGATAAAATATTAGCTCTGTTTCCCTGGAGAACCCTCACTAGTATACTTCACTAATGTTACCATGGCACTGATAATAGGAAAAGATAATGATAGCAGATTGAAAAATGATGACAAATGAAATATTATTAGAATTAAGATGAAGAATTTTGCAAGTGAAACCAAATTTAAAAAAAATCTTTGCATTCATACCAGTCTTGGAGGAAAATGTACAGATGATTTATATATTACTAGGCAACAGGCTGGGGTTTAGCTCAGTTCATAGAGTGCTTCTCTGTACCCTTTGAGGACCCAGGTTCATTCCCCAGCATTGCAACAAACAGGAGAAGGACACGGTACCTAGCAATAACAAAGGAGGCAACATTATTTCTAGGAATTACATTTTTTGAGTTAATTTCTTAATTTAAAATGAGCTCCCAAATTAAAAGAACTGTCTTTACCTTCAGAAGTAAACCTCTAATGCAATTTCCCTTGTCTCCAAGTTGGGACAATCATATTCTCCCTAGAAACTGAACAGAAGGAAATCTAGCTCTTTCTGGGCTATTGTCTGAGTGGAATGACATAAACTAAAGAATTTGCCATGTGGTCTGAGAAGCAGAGGACTAGCTTACAGAGGGAGAAGTCTGTACTAGAAATGCAGAAGAGACAAATATGAGATATTCAGAAACTTTTTAGCGTATAGTTCCAAATTTCTGCCCAACTGAGGCCTACCGTATCCCTTCTAGTATACTGTGTGAGCTACCTCCTTTAATAACAGCTCTCTCTATATAGGGAGATTTGTGTTGTTGTTGTTTGTCATTACTATTACTGGTACCCAGAGACCTACATACTATAGAACAGAGCTGTGTTCCTGCTTGAGCTGGAGCATAGGCTAATACTTAAAATAGCAAGTGTTGAAAGTCAAATAAGAATTGAATTTTGGGTTATGTTGTTCTACAGTGGATATAATGAAACTTTCCAACCCTGCTAATTATTTTCCCAAATATTGAAATGTAAAATCTGTGGTCACTATTTTTTTACCAAACGTGCTCTGTAGTCAATTGGGACTGCCTGACATAATTTCAAATTGAACAAGCCCCTGGGAGAAGTGTTCCGGCAGAGGCAAGCATGTTGGTTATTTAGCTTTAGCAAATGTACTGTGTATTAAGCACCTACTATGTGTTTGAGCACTGATTTGTATACTGGCATTTCATTGGTGGACAAGAGACAAATTTCCCAAGTTTCAAGGAGACTGTGTAGTCTGTGGAGAAGACTAAAAAGAGAATCAGTGCAGTGTGGTTTGCCCTAAAATAGCAGTAAATCTGGATGATGTGAAGGCACAAAGAAGGAGCATCTATGCCAGTCTTTAGGAATCCAGAAAAGATTTCCAAGGGAAATGAGGCATAAAGTAAGAGCAAAAAGATTAAAGAGTTAGGGTGAAGGGAGCAGATTTCTGGGCCAAAAGTAAAGCATGCTCCAAAGCCTATAGACATGAGTTACCATGAGTAATTTTTCACTGTGGCTGGCACCTAAAATCAGAATAGGAACTGGTGAGAAATAAAACTATAAAGCTAGAAAGATCCAGCTCTAGCATGAGGACCTTGGGTTTAATGTTAAAGGAATGGAAAATCTTTGATGAATTTTAAGCAGAGGACCAAAAATGTGATTTAGGAAGGTATATTTTCTTAAATGGATTGAAGGAGAGCAAGCCTACCTACCTTTAAAGGGCCCTGGAGAGGAAAACAGTATCAATAATCCATGCCAAATGTGATGATACCCATGATTAATAAAATAAGTATGTGGATGGAGAAAATGAAAAACACAGAGGACTAATGACTAAAACACTCTGCTGTGGATATTGTAAGGTCAGGTAACTTCAGACCATTATTCAAAAACCAAAGGTTTTGATGCCAAATGTAACCACATCAAAATATCTCAGAGTCATTTCTGTTCCAGAGGAAAAACTCTTGTCTCCATAATCTTTATAGTTATCAGAACCTCAAAGGGCTTCAAGACTGGCTTGAAAACTTTACTTAACCACTTTACTGCCATACAAGTTACAAAGCCTGAGGCCGGCCATAAAGATGTTAATTTAATGAATATTCATAATCAATAAATATTCATTAAACAGCATTTCTGTTCCAGGCATGCTGTTGCTCCTGGCAGGTCCCGCCTGCATGGCAGAGTGCACTTGTTAAATGAATGTTGCTCATTGCAGAAACACCTTATGGGATTTCATGAAAGAAGCTGCATTCATCTACAATACATGCAGATGTGTAGAAACAAGTTGGAACAAATTCTGTACTAAAGAAGAAAAAATGATTTTCCTCTTTGGTACAATGCTTGTGTTTCACATGTCAGAGGTGTGGCCAAATAAGTGAAACTCTATAGGAGAAGCCACGCAGAGTGCAAAATCTTTCATTTCTGTGTCGCAATCCTGGACCAGTGCAAAGGCAGGTCCCTAACCAGCTCTATAGCTATGTGATAGAAGCCAGTTTTCTAATGCAAATGGAAAGTTGTGAGCATGAGTCCTAAAAAAAACCTTTTTTCCCCTTTAGTATATGATGACTTTTGAGAAAAACATCCATTTATTGTTAGATGAAATAACTATGAGGTAGCACAGATTTCAGTTGGGATATACATGTTCAATTAAATAATTTTTTAAAAAATAGAAACCACTGCTCACAAGTGTTTCTCATTCAGAATCCACAAAAATTCTGCATGACCACCACCCAAAAGGTCTTCTCATATTCTTACATGCCATAACTGACAAAATATTCTGGAAAATGACAGTCAACAAATAAATGCCATTACACAACTTTGCCTATTTCAGAATTCCCTGCTTAATAATATGACAAAAACAACTAAATATTCCATACTTTCCTGTGGTCTCGTGATTCTGCATGATGCTTGCTTTCTATTGATTCCACACGTTGCATTAGGGAAACAATTCCCTGCTGTCAGGCGTTGAAAGTATAATGCACTTCCAGTCAGTAAATATTATTATCCTTTGTTCAAATACTTTGGGTTCTTCTCCATGCCTGGGTGTCCACAGGCTTCACCCTCTTGGGTAGGCACTTCAACAGATAGAATAACTCCCGTTATTTTGTTACCATGCTACCAGCTCACTGAAAAAGAAGGTTGTTGTTAGGTGCTGTTGAGTTGGGTCTGACTTATAGCTACCCTATTTAGGGTTTTCCATGTCTGATTGTTTCAGGAGTGGATTGCCACATCCTTCACCCACATTTAGTTGTTCTGGGGATAGAAACCAGGGCTTCAGAAAGCGCAGAACAGCACTCTACCAATTGAGCTGAAGCCCCACCCTGAAAAAGAAGGTAAACTTGGCAAATAGCATCATTAGAACTGAGCTTCAGGTGCCTTGAAAGAGTGAGGCTAGAAGCTGTGATAGACTTGAAAATTTGATGGGAAATTCAGTGAGATTTTTCATTGTTTTGTCAGTTGTTGTTGCTACTGCTGTTCTTATTCTTTTCCATTATTGAATAGGTCCTTTCATAAAACTCTCCTCCACATACTATAAACAACTTTATTCTAAGACACAGAAGAGTTTACTTGTAGCAGTAGCTTCCTCTAACTCTTAACATTCTGAACTTTTTTTTCCCTTTAAATCTTGGAACTTTGATTAGTACTTGCATATTTCAGGTAAAGAACTAAAGTTCATGATTCAATAAAGATAGCATTTATGGCCATCTGCCCTGACAGGCTTGAATAGAAAATGTGAGAGGTGAAAGGTGGGCCAGAAGGGCTTCTTGCCTCTAGCATTCAATGGAATAAGAAGCCTCAGCTGGAGCATACTTTCAAAGGAAAATGATGTCCTTATATTTTCCCTTCTTTGCTTTGTGAGTGAACCTTCTCTTAATGGTCCTTATATCACATTATTTATCTTTTAAAAAGGGTGGTATAGAAATCACAAGACTCTCATAATCAAAGAAATTGCCTATCAGACTCAGGTCACTAATTAGCCAAATTAAAGTTTTCATATACTCCACAACCACTTGCACAATTGGGCACTTTCTATTTCTCCAAAGGAAATACTGATGGTCATCTTATTTTACCTAAGCAATTTTAATTGCATCTTGTGGCATACCATTAGTTTTATTAGTGAGTTGCTTAAGCTTGCTTATGAATAATAATTTTAAAATACAATAAATTTTTAAATACAAATTATAAGACAGGAAAAGTGAAGTCAAATAGTTTTCATAGAAACTAATTTTAATCCAAGTTGATCTTTTTCAATAATTTTTTTTTCAGTCTGAGAATGGAAAGCCACAATCTCAATTGGCTCAAAATGACATTATATTTCACAGAATTATATTTTAGAGAAATACAAAGAAACTATTTGAAAATTGTATATTGCTAATAATCTTTTGTTACTATGGTTGTTGTTGTTGTTAGGTGCCATTGGGTCAGTATCCGACTCATAGCAAACCTCACGGGGTTTTCAATGACTGTTTCAGGATTGCCTTGGGAGTAGTTTGCGAGGTCCTTCTCCCATTTTTGTAGGGCTGGGAAGTAAACTCGGGACCTCAGAGACTACAGTGCAGCGCTCTACCACCTAAGCTAAATTGCAGCCCAGCAGTAGCTTTGTCTAATTATAAAGGTCCTTTTGTCCAAGATCTTGATCTATGTAATTTAGCAATATTCAGATTTTTTTCTTCCTCCTAATTCACAGAAGATGATATTTTTAAGGCCATTAAAAAATACTAATAAAGATAGCAGATCAGTCTGTCTTGTGTTATGGCTACCAGGCTCCCTGAGTATTGCAGTCCAGGTAATCAGGGCCATCTAAGCCATTGGTGAGGATAAGCATGTGAATAGTGCTTTCTGGAGAAATGCAACATGGCAAAGATGCAAGACTAAAGGGACTCCATTTTCATATTCAAATCCTGTGCTGCTTGCTTCCAGTTTTGCCCAACTTCAAGTTGTGGCAGAGAATTAAATACGATTACATTTTCATTGAAGTAGACAATATATTTCAGTTGATTAAATATTTTAAGAAACCCATTTTCAAATATGCTTCCTAAACATTCTAAGAAACCCTTTTTCAAATGTGCTTCCTAAACTAACTAAAAAAGGAATCCTCTCCAGTTTTACTGCTCTTGTCCAGCTTTCTTCTCTGATAGAACACTGATATCCTTGCTACCTTGACTTTGTTCCAGATGTGTCTCTCTCCACTCTTTGCTTTCCATTTATCTAAACTAAAAGTTGCATGCCCAAAAGTGTGAAATTGCAGTTGGTAAGCCAATAAGGTGTCAGGACTCTGGGGAAATGGAGTCAGATTGTTTTGAGCACTTAGGCTTACAACTCAATACATAATGAAGTAAAATGACCACAACAGCAACAGTAACAACAGCAACAAACATCCTCACAAACAGCACATAAATAAGACTTTTGGCTGACTTGATCCCAAGAGGGACAGCTGGTTATCCCCCGTCTAATGCTAATCTTTTCTTCAGAGTGCTAGTCTAGCTCTAGTTAGTTTTGTGAAGAGATCTGTAAACACCCAGGCCTCAGTCACCATGAGCTCCTGTCTTCACATCTTCATGATGTAACAATGATTTTTCTATTTGTTTTTTGTACACATATACTGGAAAGCTAAAGACATTTTAACACAAATTATCAGATTTTAGTGCTTTATTTGGGGGTCTGTTCAGAGTTGGCCACAAAGCCCCAGTTGGAAAGCGTCTCCCTCTGGATAACATGCAATACCAACATAACTCTGGAACGTATAACTGTTGAGCCACTACTGTCGATGGAGCCTAAGAGCTGAAGAAAGGGCTCATACATAAAAAGATGCCTTCTGCTATCCTCATCCTGACATATGTGGCTTGGTGAACCAAGGGTAAGAAAAATAGTTAGCGTCAGAGGTGGTATCCTGTGGGACATTGTCTTTCATTCTCTTCACATCTTTGAACAGATTATACTCTGAAGTCACAGTGTCTCTGTTGGGCTTGTTTGGAAACACCTTTAAAACCAAATAACTTTTAATTGCTATCTTTACCAGGTTACTGATACAACATATGACAGCTATCAGCCAATCATGTCTATCATATATTTAATGGGAAGCCTTATCAGCCACAGAGGAATTGTAATTAATTAGGTATTCTTCACTGTAAAATAACACACAAACATTCAGATCACACTTACATGAGATAAACAGGATGAGTCACATACTACAATAATATGCTGGTCTTTTGACTGAAGAAATTGTGACTAAGAAATTGGAAATGATTCATTCAAGGACACAAACATCAAAGACAAAATTCAGAAAAGTACTTGGATTTTCTTCCTTCTTGTGCTAATTTTTCAGAAAGCTCTTCCATTACTATGAATGGCAGCCATAGCATCCCAAGGCCTTTTGGAAATGGAAGGGTTTTGTATACAGATATAATATGCACAGAAATGGCATTTAAAAGGCAGCTGTTGGATCCAGTAGAGAAACCCAACTCCACTAACTATAAACTGATCATCTCGCTGGGTTTGGACTCTCCACTCACTATGTTTCCTAACTAAAGGAATTGTGGTGTCCACAGCACCATCCAGCCTGGCAGCTTGTTTTTTTTTTTTTTTTTTTTTTTTTTTTACCCAGATATATTTTGGAAAGATGAAGTGTGTATGTCAGTTTGCAAACCAGCATGACTCTGTTAGCTTTCCTTCCCTTTATCCTGAGCCAAAAAATGCAAAGCTGATAGCATCTGTTTCCGCTACCCATGCTATTCCAATCATCAAAAAGGCATAAGGGTGGGGAAGGAAGTTCAGAAGGCTTTCACATGCCTGCTCCTTACCAGGAAAACTGCTTTCTTCCATGCATTCATTGTGCTTTTCTTACTTGTGTGTCTGACTCACATGTTGAGCTAGAAGATAACTTGGGAGGAAGTCAAGGGGAAAAGATCAAGAGTTAAGGATTGTATTAAGTTCTATATTTACCAAGAAAAGAAACAGAGTGATGTCAAGTATTTTCATCTGGAAAAAAAAAGTCAGAATGGTGTTTTGAAACAGACATAGAGACAGAAACTGAGAGATTCATTCTCAGATCCTGTGAAAATTATGCTAGAACATGTTGGACTAGTGATAAGAGGTTTGACTATTGGAAAACTTCAGAAGTCTGATCAAAATGCCTTAAACTACAAAGTAAGGCAAAAGCAAAGGCAAAAATGTACCCACTGTTTACTATATCAGTTTCCTTGTGGAAAATGGTGGCTAGGGGTAAGATGGAGAGCGTATGATTTCTAAAAAGAAATGAATATACTTGCATGCAAAAGCCATTCTTTTCCTGGCTGTTACTTTAGATTTTATTCTTTTTTATGCATACACAAGAATAACTTAATTATAATGGCAGGGAAAATGTGAATTCATTTAGAGAAAAGAAAATTTTGTGTAACATATGTAAGCCAACCTGCTCATCCTTCCACCTCAAATAACCCAATATATTTGTGGCATAGAAGATAAGACAGGAAAGGAATAGAGGAACAAGGAGGGGAAAGAATGTTTTATTTTTCTGTTTTGTTGTACATGACCTTGAAGAATCTGTTGACTATCTTAGTACCAAAGTTAATGGATATAGACATTTTGAACATTTTATTATGAACACTGCAAAATTTAATAGAGAAATAATCATAGTGGTATAAACATGTTTTGTAGTATGTTTTATTAATATTTTGGAAATAAATATTTAGCATTTCAGAAATAAGTACACATACAACTTTAAAAATCTTTAAATTTGATATTTCAGTAATTGTGTTTTATTCCATTAAAGTATTCATAAATTTATATAAAATAAAGACTATTTTAAGCCTAAAACATTTTCATATTGCTGTGATTATTTGCCTATTAACAAGTTTAGAAATCACTTTCCATCAGATCATATTGCTCAAAATAATTGTATATATTACTTAACATGGGTAATATGTTAAGAAGTCATCAGATTTAAGACCATGCACAAGAAGCTTTTGTGTTTCTCACTCTTTTACAGTGAGTTTAGATTTATTCATACATATTCTGATGTGATTTCCCTACCCCTACAAAACTTTCATCAAAAGTTTTAGTACGCTATTTTTAATATTTGTGAATAACCTGCCCTAATACATATGATTTTGCTTTATATTTATTATTCACAGCTCTTTCTGTTTTCCTCTGAAGCTTAGTAATAAAAACCTAGTTATATGAGCCAATAACTTTGTGACATTAAGCCATCTGTCTAGCTTTATATGTTTTGACTCAATAACCGGCAATCAATGACTTCCTGAAACAATTAACAGGTTTTCACAAGGGATGGAAGGAAATTTTTGCTTAATTACAGTCTTTGAAGAAGTTAACACATATTAACCTCCCAAATGGTATACATTGTCATTAGTAAACTCTGACAAAGTGTACATACATCCATCATTACCCTCTATTTACAGCACCAAAAATCATGAATATTTATCCAAATATTTTCACGCAGTATCAAATTAAAGAATAATTATATAGAAAGTTGTTATAAGTAAACTAAAGTACATATGCTTCCATGGAATTAAGTACATTGTGTTGCAAATTTTTAGCGTATTTGCTAAAATTTAATGAAATAACAATGCATGCCAAATATTTCAATTTACCAGTTCATCTTTTACTTCAATTGCTCCTTTAGACAAAAACAAATGCAAGGATATTGTATAAGTCACCTTTCTGTCCCATTTACACTTTCCAAATGCAGACTTACATGATCTTGACCATGTGCCCAAAGAAGTCAGACTGGTTTTGAATACACATTAGGACTTATACCCTGTGACCATTGATCACTTAAAGACATATATAAATTAATCTACTCTTTATTAAGATATTTGGTTTTGTTGTTGTTGTTAGGTGCCATCAAGTCATTGTCCGACTCATAGCAACCCTACATACAACAAATGAAACACTATTGTCAGTGCTTCTCTCCTATTCATAGGGTTTTCAATGGTTGACTGTTTTTTGGGAGTGGGTTGCTGGGTCCGTAAGCCTACGGCCCCTGGTATTCCCAGGTGGTCTCCCATCCAAAAACTAACTAGGTCTGACCCTGCCTAGCTTCTGAGATCTGACAAGATCGCACCGCACAGTGGTGTTTAAATTGAAATCTTTGTTCTCTGTACTTACAAAGTGATGTAAAGAATTTAAATAATTTACCGAGCACCATGGCGCATGCCTATAATCCCAGCGGCTGGAGAGGCGGGGGTGGAAGGATCACAAGTTGGAGACCAAAGGCAGTCTGCATAACTTAGGGAGACCCTGTTTCAAAAAAGTAAAAAAATGGCCTAGGGGCGCAGCTCAGTGGTCCAGCACTTGCAAAGCATGCAGGCGTGAGGCCCTGGGTGCAACCCTCAGTACCACACAAGAATTTAAGTAATTCATACTAGAAAACTATATTCTTCTGGAATAAATAAATCTAAAAAATAAATGCATCTCATTTTTATTTGTTATTAGAATAATTGCTCCAGTTTATTCTATCAGTATAAAGGAAATGGAAAATTTACTTCTAGATGTGACAAAACAAAATTTCTGTGTAACTGTGGGTGACTCAATGTTTCCTGTTAGATCAATATTTTGAGAATACATAGGTTTGGCTATTTTTAATACATTAAAATTATATGACTGTATTTTGTAAGTATTTTGAAGTTGTATAGGCAGGCATCTACAAAGTAAAACTTTTACTATTTTCATTTCAAAGACTTAAGTTTAAAAGAAAGAAGGGACAGAAACTCAAAATATAATAATTATTTTTATTATATATATATATAATTTTTAACTTAAACTGGACAACCACTTGAGCTATTGTTGTTGTTGTTGTTGTTAGGTGCCGTCGAGTCGGTATCCGACTCATAGCGACCCTCTGTACAACAGGGGAAACACTGTTGTCAGTGCTTCTCTGCTATTCATCGGGTTTTCAATGGCAGATTGATTCTTGGGAGGGGGTTGCCAGGTCCTTCTCCCAAGCCTACAGCTTCCGGTGTTCCCAGGCGGTCTCCCATCCAGGTACTAACCAGGCCCGACCCTGCTTAGCTTCCGAGATCTGACGAGATCGGATGCCACAGGGCTACAGCTGCAGGCCAACTTGAACTATAGGTAAGGTTTTAAATATGAAATCAAAATAATACTCCTAGTGAGTCATTGGGATCACATATGTATATGAACAGAAAGAATTTTAAATATATGGACTGTTATCTTGTGCTTCACATCATCTCCTGCTCCAAAGTTTTAACTATCTACCTGCAGTCACCATGTGCTTATATTCTGAGGTTCAACCTAATGGATCTCAACTTTCTCATTTCCTGGCTTCCCTATATCTGCACTTGTAATTACAAAACAGAGATAGAGTTTACAATTGAAATTTATAGAAGACAGCATATTCAAGCAGATGTTCCACGGTTTGTTGTTGTTGTTGTTGTTAGGTGCCGTCGAGTCGGTATCCGACTCATAGCGACCCTCATAGGGTTTTCAATGGCTGACTGTTTCGGGATTGCCTTTGGAGTGGATTACCAGGTCCTTCTCCCATTTTTGCAGTGCTGGGAATTGAACTCGGGGCCTCAGAGACTGCAGCGCAGCGCTCTACTAACTGAGCTAAATCCCAGCCCATTCCATGGTTAGAGATTATAAATTTCAGTTTTACTGAGATCAAAACTGAAATGTAGATTTGGGGTCTCTTGACCTCTGGTGAGGTAATAAAGGAGATCCTTGGGCCTTAGTATGTTGATTTGTTAGCATAAGTCATTTCTACTTGTCAAAAATTTTACTGTTTTCATAGTAGTAGCAAATACTTTTTAAAAGTTCATAACTTCTGAATAATTTTATTAAGATTTAACATGAGCTCATTATCATGGTTGGCACAGTTTTATCATTAATGATGTATAGAATTACAGGAAATAGGGACTATGTGGAGTAGAATCAGGAAGTAACAACTGTTTGGAGTTCAGTTTATAAGTATTTAATTCCATTGTTGTTATTTCATAGGATTTTTTCCTAAAAATATCAAAACTTTTAAATAAATTAAGAAATAGATGTTAAGTATAGTAGCCAAATAAAATGATTATTTTCTCATTTCAGAGGGTCTTACCAATCTATCTAGCAAGGAACTCAATATAGCACTGAAGTTATGAGCTTGTGCTTTAGTGCCAGAGTGATATGAGTTTGAAATTCAGATCTGCCTCTTATGATGTATCAGATCTTAGGGAAACATCTAATTGGTGAGTCTCAGTTTTACTGTCTATAACACTGGCATAATAATAGCATCTAGGTCACTAAATCAGTTGAAGTGTAAATACATAAGGAATAAGGTACTAGTACAAAGCTTGACATATAGAAAATACTCAATAAATGTTAGCTTTAATTATTAATGGAATTTTCCATTAATAATTATGAATATGGTTCATTTGACCAAAATACTTTTATAGGCATTGGCACATTTCTGCTAAACTATATCAGGTACAAGTATACATTTATCTTGAGATATGCTGACAATTACCACAAAATGAGGATTAAGGAGAAGATAGTATGTGCATATCTAAATCTGTATTGAGGGACAAAAACACATATGGTTCAACAGCACATTATGGTTCAATAAGATGTCACCACTGTGACAGGATATGAACTTCTCAATGTAAAAACATTTAGAGGCAATATAGCCATAGCTGTCAGATCATAATTCTTATCTTATTAAACTGCTTTGTTGTCTGTTTCTTCGTCTAACATAGTAAAGTATAAATTGCCAACATTCCCTTTATCAGTTAAAAGGGAAAACATAATCCATGCAGAACCAAATGGTTCTAAAGCAAAATAATAAGAGAGGGATAAGTAACACATATTTACTATTTTTCTTTAAACTTTGTTAAAATGACAGACTTTGAAATGACTTAAGGATGTGAGTGCCCCTCTGTGTGTCTAGTACAATGATGTAGTAGTCTCAAAGATAGCATGCCACGTGGCAGTTGCTATGGTAACAAGATGTTTTTCATTGAAGAGCAGTTAAAATGGTGACATATAAATAACATATGTACAGTATATTGTCTTTGAGTGAATGACCTTTGCCCTTGGACCATAAGAACATGTTTTCTTCCTATCTGAAATTCTTGTCTATTTTTGATGTGCATGTGTATCTAATCGACTAGTGATCAAACTGCCCTCTTTGAAGCTACACAAAGTACAGATCTAGGATGAGAGCATAAAAGGTGGCTCAATATTGTATATGTGGTTAAAGGAAGTTGATAGGTTGGAAATTAAAGGGCTTGAGTTAAGTGTTGTACTAAAAACATTATATGCTTTAGCATTCTACTTTACAATTAAAATGTATGGTTCAGTTATATTTTCTTATAATTTCATAACTGGGCTACTGTATTTAGCAATTACTTGTTTATACAAAGAGTTTATAGGTATAGATAGAGAAGTGAGAAATCTATTATATTTAGAGTATAGGCACTACAATAAAGATCTTTACATTTTAAAGTACTAAGAGTAAAAAGTAAATAAATGAATAAATTAATAAAGTGCCAAGAGTGTCAGCCTAGGTTTACCTTGTCACTGGCCGAGGCAAATAACATAGTAACTGAGTCTTAATTCTGAAGCTCAAATAATGCTAACGTAATTGCCACAAATAATAGGCAAGGATATCAAAGTAGCAGACACAGATGAGATTGTTATGCAAATGCAAATAATTGGCTGAGCAAATAATCTGAGAAACTGGACTTTGTGAAGAAGATCGTGGCATCAAGATTGGAGGAAGACTTATTAACAACCTGTATTAGGAAGATGATACAACTTCACTTGCTGAAAGTGAAGAGGATTTGAGACATTTATTGATGAAGATCAGAGAACACAGCCTTCGGTATGGCTTGTACTTCAACATCAAGAAAACAAAAATTCTTTCAACTGAGTCAGTAATCAACTCATGATAAATGGAGAAAAGTTTGAGCCTGCTCAAGATTTTGTTTTATTTGGTTCTACAATCAACACTCAAGGAAGTAGGAGTCAAGAAATCAAAAAATGTGTTGCTTTGGGAAATGCTGTTGCAAAAGACCTCTTTAAAATATTAAAAAGTATAAAGATGTCACTTTGAAGATGAGGGTATACCTGTTTCATACAATGGTATTTTCAGTCACATCATACCCTTGTGAAAGCTGGATACTGAATAAGGGACGCAGAAGAAGGACTGATACTTTTGAACTCTAGTGCTGGAGACAAATACTGAATATCCCATGGACTGCCAAAAGAACCAAGAGATTCATCCTAGAAGTGCAATCAGACTGGTTCTTTGGAAGCAAGAATGGTTAGACTGCATCATAAGTATTATGGACATATTGTCATGTGGTACCAATCCCTGGAGAAGGACATCACGTTTAGGACAGTATCAAGTCAGTGAGACAAAGGAAGCCCCTCAACTAGATGGATTGATAGTGACTACAACAATGGGCTTAACGATAAAAAAACATTGTGTGCATGGTACAGTCTTGGGTTGTGTTTCATTCTGTTGTACATAGGTTGGCTATGAGTTGGATCCAACTCTACAGCACTCAACAACAAAAACATGTGTATATAGAATTCATATTAATTACATATTTAATATATATGGGTACGTGATGTTCATATGCATAGAGAATACACAATTATATATACCTAGGCATTTTATATGTAAATATATAGGTATATAAGATCTAAATATATATGTAGACATTTTGTATCTATATACAGATATCCATACATATATTCCATCTTTTCTCTAGCACATAAAGAAAGATTCAGAGACAATAGAAACATAAGAATAGGACACTTGGGAAGGCATTTGTTTGGCCCTAGATTCTGCCAAATTCTAAAATATTTGTACTTCTGTGTTGATTCTTACATGGAATGTTATAAGGAACTGGAAATAAAATGGAGGGTGAGAAATCTAACAGGAAATCCCACTATGGAGATGGGTCTGTGAAGATCTACATACTTAGTGTATAAATGAACAAGAAATAAAATAAAATATCTTAAAAATATGAGCAACCAACAAGAAACTATCAAAAATGACCAAGTAGATTTGAAAATGATGTGAGGTCTCTTAGAAATAAAAAGTTCAATAGTAAGACTACAGCTTATTTGGAAGTCTTAGAAAGCACAATGGGACACTAAAAATAAATAACATGCATATATTACAAAGAAAGAAATAAACATTCATAGATGATTGATAATCAAAGAAATTCTTGAAACACCTGTATATCAATTATTAGAATTAATACATGTAGCAAGTTTGCTCAATACAAAATCAATAAACATATTGTGTTCAATGGCAACAACATGGTAAATAATAAAATTAAAATATCAAATATGCCATTTAAATAATGTCAAACTATAAACCTGCCTAGGAATTAATCTAACAAAAAAGGACGTTTTGATATAATACATATAAAATCATATTAAAATGTTTTTAATATTCACTTAAATCTAAATATATTGAATGATTGGAAGACTCAGTTCCATAAAAAGATGAGCTTTTCCAAGTGCAGTACAGTTCCAACCAAATATCCAACATAAATTCTTATGGAATTTGACAAGCTGAATCCAAAATTTTCATGGAAGGCCAAACTACTGAAAATAGTATAGACATTCCTGGGAAAGATCAAGGTAGGTGGAATGAAGACAGAAGAAATACAAGTATCAAGATTTATTATAAACCACAGATTTTGAGGCAGTGTACTGACACTATGCTAAACAAATATTCAAATGGAACTAAAAAGAGAGCTCAGAACAGAGCTGTGTGTATATGGAAACTTGATTTATGACAGTGCAGACATTATAGATCAGAATGGTAAGAAAGTGTTTTTTAATTTATTTTTAAATAAATTATCCTGAGACAATGGGTTACTCATAAAAAGAGGAAATTGGACCCATAACTCACATATGCACAAAAATCAATTCTAGGTGGATTAAAGACTTAACCATGAATAGCAAACTATAAAAATGTTAAAAGACAAACTGGAAAACATATTTATTACACATACAGTATATTCAGCGTTAATATCTGAAAGTCATTAAGAAAAAGACAAACAACCCAGTGGAAATTTGGGCAAAAGAGTGAACAAGCATTTCATAGATGGAGAAACATAACAGGTTCTTAATAATGTGGGAAAAAATGTTTCACATGGTTAGTATTAAGGGAAATTCAAACTCAAACCATCTCTCTCATGCTTTCTCTCGCTAAGTATGGGGGGAGTGAAAAAATTCTGTGAATGCTTAAATTTAAAAAATCATTACAGTGAAAGATGAATTTCCATTAATCCCGCTGAAAATGATCTCCCTGGCTGCCAACACACTTATCCCACCTTTCTTGCTACCTTCTAAAGCAGTAATAAATTTTTACTTTAATAATACTTTTAATTTAAAAATTCACCATGTCTTTTGCTTACCCCTTGTATGTGTATATATATACACATACATATATGTACATGTATATGTATACATGTGTGTATATGTATATATATATATATGTATATTTTGCAGTAATTAGGAGTTGAACCCAGGGCCTTGTGCATGCCAGCAAGTGTACTACCACTGAGCTGCACTCAGAGCCCCTTTTTTCATTTTTCATTTGAGACAGTGTAATGCTAAGTTGACCAGGTTGCCTCTGACCTCATAACCATGATCCTTGGGCCTCAGCCTCCTGAGTTTTGGGAATTATATGTGTGTACCAAGGCATCTGGATTATTTTTTCACATGTATGAAATTGGGAAGCAAATTGAGAGTTGGACAATACTGATATAGTCTAGAATGTGTGTTAACAGAAATCATATCTATCCTTGGGATGTGTACAATTGATACTGCCATTTATAAATAGTTTGCTGTCACCTACTAAAATTGGACCTATGTATATCTTCCTAATTAGAAAATACACCTGTATATACCTAGAGAAATATTTGCTTGGGAATTTTTTCCTAAGTTCGTAGCAATGTTGTTTACTATAACATAAATCTAGATAATAAAAATGTCCATCAAGAGTTAAATAGATATATACTTTTTTTTCGAAGTACTTGAAGATTAAACCCAGGGTCTTGCACATACTTTGCAGGTGCTCTACTCAGTACTGGGATGAACCCTTAGCCCCATTTTTACTTTTTTATTTGACACAGGGTCTTGCTAAGCTATGCATGCTGCCTCTGGCCTTAAACTCATGATCCTCCTACCTGTACCTCCTGAGCCACTGGAATTATAGGTGTGTGCCACAGCACCTGCTAGATATACATTTTTTAATATTGTAAACAGGATACTTATGTATTCATACAAAATTAAATTTCAGCTATATATATCAATATACATAAAATATGAAAAGAAAAATTTGAACCAATAATGTCACAGAATACAATATAATTACATTTATGCATATTCTAACTCAGACAAAACTAAATTCTAAGTGATTTATTATTTAATACACATGTTACAAAACTAGAAGGAAACTCAAAGTATGATTTAAATAAAAAAATAAACTTGTAAGGAAGAAAAGGATTAGATTGAGGAATTTTATGTTACTAGCTATGTTCCATTTGTTAGCTTATGTGATGACTACATGGAAATTCATTTTATTATTCTGTATACTATAGAAAAGATTTTATATAATGTCATACATATGATATATTTCATAATAAAGAATAATATGGCACTCATTCAAAACTTTACTTCTTCATTAATTTAGCAGGTAATCATTGAATGTTTATTATCTGCCATTCTATGGAGATTAAATTGAATAGACAAATTCTATTATTTCTAAAGGGACTGGGATTTAGCTCAGTTGGTAGAGCGCTGCTCCTGCAGTCGCTGAGGTCCTGAGTTCAATTCCCAGCACCGCAAAAATGGGAGAAGGAGGTGGCAATCCACTCCCAAAGCAATCCCTAAACAATCTGCCATTGAAAGCCCTATGAGGGTCGCTATGAGTCAGACACGACTCGATGGCACCTAACAACAACAACAACATTATTTATAAAAGCTAAATATCTAGTGTAGGTTATAAATCAGCACACCAAAACAACAATATAGTATCACACATTGTTTCATGATAGATCTATGTACATAGAACAGATAATTAAACTGATCTGGAGTCTGGGTTTTGGTGGATTAAGAAAAGATTTCTTATCATTCAAGAAGGAAGCAAAAAGTTCTTTAAAAGATAAGAAAAAAAGAAAAGACCAAATTACATGTTAAAAGAGACACTGGGCCTTGCCCTTGAATGTCGTCGAGCAGCTAAAGCAAAAGGAAGACATGATGAAGTTAAGGAACTAAACAGAAGATTTCAGAAGGCAGCTCGAGAAGACAAAAACAAATATTATAATGACATGTGCAAGGAGCTGGAGGCAGAAAACCAAAAGGGAAGAACACACTCCGTGTTTCTCAAGCTCAAGGAAGTGAAGAAAAAATTCAAGCCTCGAGTGGCAGTAGTGAAAGATTCTCCAGGGAAAATATTAAATGATGCAGGAAACATCAAAACAAGATGGGAAGAATACACAGAGTCATTACACAAGAAAGAGTTGGTAGATGACCAACCATTCCAAGAGGTTGCATATGAAGAGGAACCAATAGTGTCGAAGGACGAAGTGGAAGCTGCCTTGAAAGAACTGGCGAAACACAAAGCTCCAGGAATTGATGGGATACCAATAGAGATGTTTCAACAAACAGATGCAGCACTGGACGTGTTAACATGTTTGTGCCAACAGATTTGGAAAACAGCTACTTGGCCAACTGACTGGAAGAGATCCATATTTGTGCCTATTCCCCAAAACGGGGATCCGACTGAATGTGCAAACTACCGGACAATATCATTAATATCACACACCAGCAAAATTCTACTAAAGATCATTCAGAAGCGACTACAGCAGTATATAGACAGGGAATTACCGGAAAATCAAGCGGGATTCAGAAGAGGGCGGGGAACTAGGGATATCATTGCTGATGTCAGGTGTATATTAGCTGAAAGCAGAGAATATCAAAAAGATGTCTATCTATGTTTTATTGACTACGCAAAAGCATTTGATTGTGTGGATCACAACAAATTATGGATAGCACTTCGGAAAATGGGAATACCAGAACACCTAATTGTGCTCATGAGAAATCTGTACATGAACCAGGAGGCAGTTGTTCGAATAGAACAAGGAAACACTGAGTGGTTTAAAG